>CM035794.1:31147732-31392732 GCA_020466265.1 Siphamia tubifer | reverse complement strand
AGAATCTAAATAAACAAGACTGTCTTGCAAAAATGGAGAAGAGATTTAAGGCAGGGGTGTGACAATTTCTCCTCTTCAACTTGTTAGAATTACGTGAAATACGTTTAAATAAATAGTGTCCTGTGGTGTGACCTCAAGCTAAATCTTGTAAATACATGTTCGCTTTGAAATTCTAATAATGACTTTCTGACAAAGGGACACACTTCTGAGAGATTTATGAAAACACTCAGGGACTGATAAACTTAACGGGGAACAGAGCTAGGAATGTGGGACGACAACTCCAATCTCTTTGCACCAAGAGATGCTGACATACTAGATGAAAATACGCTGAACTCCAGAGGTGGCTCTTCTTTAAATCCTTTAGAAAGCATCAATTAGAAAACAATCACTTTTTCCCATTGGTCTCATTGTAACAAAAACTCATATTCACTTAAGTCACTCGAACTAAGCAGTTTTGGTTCAGGATGCTAATCCAGCAAGCCTCAATCCCTATGGTTGCCCTGGGTCTCTGCTAAACCACCAACGCAAAGTTTTTCTTTAATGACTGTGTGTACATTAGCGCGCACACACACACCTACTGGGTCCACTTCATTACAACAACCCTGTTTTCTTGTAGGGACACCTGACACAGCAGTACAATAGATGTCTTCCATATCCACAGCCGTAGGGACAATAAAGAGGGCATGGAGAAAAAAGGAAGAGAGGAAGAGACATAAGAAGAGATGCAATCTGCCCTACCTAGCCTCATCCTACACACAGACAACAACCAGCAAGCACTTCAAAAGAGAAAGACATAAAAAAAAAAAAAAAAAAAATGCCAAGCTCTCAGCTTTTCTCTACATGGTCTCTATGGGTTAATTAGAACACAAAGTCCCCCCCTCATCTGCCTTCAAGTTGCATAGTATGCATTCACACACATAAAACCCTTTGCCCTGTGTTCCTCAGAACAACATAATCCACCATGTACGCACACACAAACAAATCAGGATGTGGATGATCTGTGCACCGGTGCCTGTGGCAAACTAACATCAAACATAATCACTGTCTGTCTGCTCTACTAAGGCCCCATTCTGCCGTCTTTCCTCTCAGCCCTGTCCGCACTCAGGTTAGCTCAAGTCAAAACCTTGTGGTGAAAGTCAATCTGTCTCAATGCTGCACAAGGGTGTTGGAAACCGGTAGCAAAATTGACAGAGGTGTCAAGAATGTGCCCACTTGCTGAAGTTAGATTCAACGTGGCAGGGTCGCTGTGCTCACATTGCAGGCAAGATTTATTTGAGCGAGTACATTCAAAAGGTCCACCTGAGAACCACTCCTACAATCTGTAAATGTTTTAAAGGTAAGGGAATATAGATGGAGAGAGTTTACAAGAAAAGAGATATCAGTAGTAATACATAATGAACATGATTGATTTTTTATTTTTTGGGGGGGGCTAACACACCTCCCTCTTATGTTCTACAGTACACTATTAAAAAAAAGGAGAAATGGCACTTGTTTGTTATTAAATACAGCAGGGGAAATGGAGGATATGAAAAAGGCAGCTAATACAAGAGAGAGTAAAAGATGCAAGTTACACAGATCGAGAAAAAGAGGACTATGGTGACAGCTGGCAGGCCACCCCATACATCTGGTAGGGGTGAGTGGTGGAGCCATAATGAAAATGCAGGGCAAGATCAGGATCAGTGCAAGAGAAACCTCAATCCATCAAAAAACTCCCAAGGAGGTGAGGAGCTATGGGAAAAGAGCAAGTGGCTCTTCTACTGATTGAGTGTTTCCACATAATCATAGCTCTAACAAAAACCAAACACCTTAAACACCATTAGCACACTTAGTCAGGTTTATGCATGCATAATTTCTTTTATTTATTAAAATGCAAATGTGTCCTTCTCCACCTTCACATTTTTAAAACATACATACTTCGCTGGTGTGATTTAAAAAATAAATAAATAAAATGTGTAAATGAAAGCCAGAGGTCAAGGCACCACCTGTTCTAATTGGCCACCGGACTAGTTTAGGCGGATGGGTTTTGTCTTTATCAAGGTCAGTGACTTGGACTTTATGAGGGCAAGATTTAGAAATGTGATCGTAGTTTCTCTCTTTGGAACAAACCTGTTTTTACATTGCTCTGCCTCAGTTCTGAATCAACTCGATTCCAGCTGGTAGCCCCTTTCCATCCACACATTAACTTCCAAGTATTGATGCTGAAGGTGAAGACAGAACTAGAGATCAAAAGCCATCTTCCCCGGAGCCCTAGCTAAAGTTCGTCCACAGCCAGAGAGAGGTCAAACCCGATAGATAAGGGAAGAAGAGCAAGTAAAGTAATTCCTGAACCTGTTATTGAGGCTAAGGTCTCAAGGCCTAATAGGAAAAAGTGTATTAGCATTTGGTAGTCTTGTGAGCACTATGAAAGAAGCTGTCATTTAAAAACTTTTTTTTTTTTTTTTAAATATGTAAGTGAGTCATACCTTCTCTTTCCTCTGTCGGCAAGCCTCCTCTGCTGAGACCAGGGTTTTGTAGTATGCGCTGCGTTCTGCTGTGAAGTGGACTTTAGATAGAGCATTTTCTACCAGAGCCACGGACAGATTCACACCTTCGATGTGTAGCCAACCAATGAAGTTGCCAGCTTTGTCCATGCTCTCTACTTCAACTTCCACCTGAAACAGATGAACAGAAGAGAGATTACAATAGAGTTAAAAAGTGAGAAAAAGCGCTAATTTTCTTTATCTGACATCAGGTTTGAGATTCAATTAGAGCAAAAAAACTGAAGGGCTTCTTAAATAGAAGAGAAAAAAAAAAGTATATATATGTGTTTGTGTGTGTATATGTATGTATGTATATGTGTGTTTATGTATATGTATATGTGTGTATATATGTGTAAGAAACATTGTGTTTATGTTCACTGGTAGGGATGCTGAATTAGGGGGTAGGAGTAAATAAGCATTGTGCTTCATCCTATTCCTTTTGGACATTTGTAAAATGCATAATGATAATAAGAAATGCACTTTTTTTTCCTCTTTTCTTTATTTAGATTTTTTCTTTTGCAGTATCTTGTTTTTATTTTATTTTGTCTTTTAAATTGAGTTCAAATAAAGACTATCAATCAATCAAAATCAATAGACAAATTAGTCAAAGCCCATGAGCAGCACTCTATTGACTGTGTAACACACACACACAAAATTAAAGCAACATATCCATATCCAACATAAGAAAGCCATAGCCCCCCCCCCCCCCCCCACACACACACAACACAGTTTGCAAGCCATCATTTAATTTTTTTTTTTTTATTATTATCTTCAAACAGTGCGATTCCAACTGAAAATATCACATGTCAAGTGCAACTATTATCAGTGATTGTTGAGTTCATGTTGTGTATGCAGTTCGACCTTCCAGTAATTAAGACTCTGAATATTGTCATCCTACTTTTTTTGTAATGTAAATCATTTGCAATTAGTGACAACCAAATTGCAATTCCCTTTAGTTAACAAATGAGGACACTGAAATAGCCAACCCTGCTGACAAAGTAGGAAACATTCCACAACATTGCCCATGATAGACTATAACCAAATTCTGCCTATTCAGGCTAATTATGTATTCATTACGTTTTGTTTCATAAGTGATGGACGACTGGGAGAAAGGGTGGAGGAAAGGAAAAAAAAAAAACAATCGATGTTTTTCTACTCTAAAGCTTCAGTCAGCAAGAAAGTGAGAGGGCAGGTGTGCTGAAGAGATAGGAAGAAGTCAAGCGATTAAGACTAAGGCTGCTTAGCCCTGCAGTCACAAGGGAAATCTGAAGAGAATTAAGTTTGTAAACTGCTCTGCCTTGTTCTCAACTTAAGTAAAAAAAATTATAATTTATTAATTAATCCATAATCTGTTACTTTCATTGTCATAAAATGTATTTTCACAACAAGAACATGTACACGTCTGAATTATGTTAGCAATTCATGAAATCATTTCAATAGCACTTGAAAAATAATAAAAACATGTAACATTCAGCTATAATATTTTGCTGCACTTGTTCCATAAAGGTAGTTCATTCCTTGTGAATAACTGCCTTAATTAAAACGGTTTCTCAGATCTAAAACTGTGCTGTAGAGACTACACAAAAGGGAAAAAAAACACCATCTGGGTCATCCGTCTACCCTCCCACATCCTTATCATGTTACAATCCAAGTTCACTCATACCTCATCTGCATCAATGTAATGTACATCCTCTTCTTCTACTACTTTATCTCTGAGATTCAATCCATTTTATCATGTTTAGAGTAGAAGCAGTTACATAACTAGACTATTAGAGTAGTGCTGGTCCTCTGAGCACCTTGAATGTCAAACAGGAAAGTGGGCGAATGCTTGGGAAAAAAAAACTAAACAAACAAAAAACACAACAACCAAGTATGGCCAGATCTAAGTTAGTTGTTATTAGCTACCAGAAAATCAGTGAAAGTACACCAAAAATAAAACAACATTTGCAATGGAAAACAACACCCTTACATGTAGCTGGGAAAAATTCCAATTTATTGAAAAATAAGAAACAGCAACTTGTCTAAAAGCCTTCTGTGACTGGGCTTCAGAAGGAAGAGGGCAGGCTCCATCTCAAGCTTAGTTGCTTGGACTTTTTTTTTTTTTTTTTTAACAGTACAGCCTCAACAGTGAAAACTGGTCAAGTGAAAAATACTCGATTATCACTGCAAAATATGAAGAAGCTACAAATGTAACTATAGATGTCTCTGTAAAATCTTTATAGGAACTCATTCCATTTCAAACTACCCCCCCTTTTTTAAAAACAGTTAATTAAAGCCAGGGACAATGATGGCAAATAATATACTTTGACAAAGGTAAATTATGCAAACTGCATGCTTGTTTCCATATTGCCTACGATATACAGTCCTTTTTAAATAGAAATGTCACGATGCATATACCTCTCCCCGGTTATATTGAATCCATGGCTTTGCTTGAAGAAATTATGGTTTTATATACAATGTAACATAAATGTATATAAAAAAACGTCACAGTCATGTGAAGAAAAGCCAACCATAGAACAAGTCAGAACCAATCATATTTTTGGGTAAGAATATACACATGACACCTGATTAATGAGTCAGGATTCACTGCAAATAAAAGCACAGCTAGTGCTTCAGATACAAGTAAACAGTGAATAAACAGACAACTATGGGGATCTTCCTGAGGAGATGTAAAATCTGAGGTGAGATCTTTAATTAACAGTGAACGATACCATTATATATTCTGCTATAAACCTTTTGGTGACTCACTCCTCTAAAGCAATGCTGAATACAAAAAGTGTCTTTTCTAACAGTGAACAGAGATCAAAATGAAATTAAGAAGGAGAAATTAATTTATGAAAGGAGAGTAGAGGCCCAGTTTTCTATTGGCAGAATAAGATTATCTTAGAGAAGCTTTAAATCCAGGACAGGATTGCCATGAGATATTAGTGTTGGTGCCATATGTCATGCATAATAGCAGTAAAAAAAAATATCGCTCTTTTATTGCTCAGGGAAAATTAAGACCTTCCTGTTTTTACTAAGGTGTGATATTGTATTGAGCTATTTATGGGAATGATTGATTTATTGGATTTTTTTTTTGGTAAACTTCATTATTCATTCATCACTGAAATTATTAATATTAAATAAGCCCTTATACAATATGAAAATTAACCCTTTCTGACAACCTGCAGATATGAAGGGCTGGATAATTATTGTTGACTTCTTCACTTCAACTTCTCATACTGTATATAGTGATGAGGAAACCGTGCTTGCCACCAAGCCCAGGAGCCTCATCTAAAGACTGAATTATTAGAGTTTAGATACACTAGTATTGTGAGTATTTCCTCCTTTTAAAGTAAAAAGCTTTGGTCACAATGTGGTGGGGACAGGGGAGGCGGAGTGGAAACTGCTTTGAGTAGAACCCAGATGGTTCCCAGTGGAGGCCTCGTCCTAGCCAAGATGGCTCCCGCCGGAACACAAATGGGCTCTGGTAATCTCATAAACGCTGGGATTGTGTTGACACAGTGGACGGAAAAAAGAGGAAAAAGGCAAAATACGCATACACACAAGTCATGTGGACTTCCGTGCAAGTACATACACAGTTGCAAGCATTCACAAGTATAAAAGACAAGGCTATTTGCTACCATCGAAGTGAAACCTGGCCCGAGGGCATGTTTTAAAATTGTGGCAGATTTAATTCACTTAGCAGTTTGAAAGTGAGGAGAAAAAAAAAAAAAGACGGCAGTAGGTGACACATCATGACTGAGCCAAAACTCACACTAAAAGAAAATGGGGAAAAAAATATATACAGTGGGCAAGCAATTTTAAAAATTGGCACGCAATAGTACTTTCTTTTATCACCATATCCACATAAACAATTTGGAATACCTGGTGGAGAAAGTATATATTTGGATAAATAAAATAAAAAGTAATGGAGACAGTATGTGTTCAAGAGTAAATGAGTTTAAATCTGGCAAAGATGTTTCAATCTCCATTCAGATATTTTTTTTACATAGATTCTGTGCCGTGCATTCACTGATCAGCAAGACCGAGCAGACCGTATACATAATGCAGAACACAGACCAGAGTTATCTGTTGGTGCTTTTAATCATTAGTGACAGCCACTCTGCTAATATTCAAATTGGAGTCTTACTGCATTTTTCATGAACATCACCATTCTCAACACAGACTATTAGTGTAAGAGTTAAATTACAAGCTGTAGTTTTCAAAGTTAAGGGACGATGACAATAAAAAAATGCGCCGTGTTCAGCGTGTACATGGTGACGTGTTTGTCAAACAAAATCCTGTAATGTGCAAATGCAAGCAGTGAACACCAGGAAAATGGACTGGCATATGTCGACATTTTGGCATGTCTTCATTCATTCTCATTAAGCGACAAGGAGGTGTCTGCTTTTATGGGTACTGTACTGCGACAGATATGACAAGACTGGAGTCACAGTAACTGAGAATCATTATGATTTTTTTCCCCCTCCATCTCTGTACCGTAACATGTGCACCTCCCATTTCCTGTGACAGTATATCGATCTCTTAAATTATTCGTTTGTTTTTTCCTTGCACAGGCTACGATACCTGCATTTTAACAGGTAATTTTAACAAACAGCAATGATAGAATGTGGCTTTTACATAGCCCAAACACATTTGACTTTATTAAATCATGTGGTGTTTTTACACAATTCAATTTTCTGGTAAACCCCAGTAAGATAGAATTTCAATAATATCAGGTCTTAATGCGAACAACATGTTAGTTACTTTATGAAGAATAAAATAGTGGTGGCATTTTAAAGCTGTAAAGTAAAGCACCCTTTTACGTATAGTATGCTCTGCCTTCATGTTATTAAAAACTCAGGAGAGAACTCTTAGTAAAACGGTCCCAGAACTAAACAGAAACCGTTCATGTGTAAACTCCCCTTTAAAAACTATATTACATTGTGTTTCTGAAGACATCCCAGTGTAACTTAACTGAATGTTATATCTTTGAAGTAGAAATTGTTTTTCATTTAAAAGTGACTACTACTTAATTTCTACAGGGATTGATTGGTACTTTTTAATGTAATCTATAACTTAAATTCTTCTTATCACAGGGCAAGTCTTAATACATTGTAGGAATGGGTGGTATGCAAGGTATTTTTTTGTCCACAGAAATTATTGCCATAGCGTTATACCGTCCATCCGGTTGATGGCAGTGAAGCAAAGTTTTGCCTCTAAGAAGCAGCTAGCACCACAGTCTTCCTAGATGCTGTGTTAGTGGAAGGATTTTGCTTAAATAATCGACAAATATAAAATATATAGTTTATGTAGTGTACTATTGGTTATAATGGTATGTAATGCCAACATATTTTGATTCAGGAATCTACAATTTAATTTACAGGGTGCCTGCAAAGCAAGCTAACAAGCTAACAGCCAAAGTCATCACAGCCCAAGAGTTTATGATGACAACAAAACAATTGTGCTAAATATTAACACTGCCTTAAATTTAACAAACTGCACCAGCCTTAATAACTGCATGTTACTATATCGAGTTAAGTTACTGTTCGTCATGGTTTTTGGCTGGGTGTTAGCAACTAAAATGACTGTTCAGAGTTACAAACAATTAGCATGCTAAGTGCTGCTACAGTGATTGCTATTATTGAGATGTGTTGTGCGATGAATATGAGGAAAGTCTGCACAAATATGAAAGACTGCACTTGGAGCTATATGACCACTAACTGTTCTGGTGTCATGTATAGTTTATTCATTATTTATGTATAGTAGCCTACAAAACTACTATACCGAGATATATACCGTATACCGCCAGTGGCTCAAATTATATCAAAATATACATTTTTGGCCATACCGCTCATTCCTAATACATTGTTATTGCAAATATCTGTAATCACTTTGATATAGATTGTATAATTTTATTGTTTTTGATCGTTTTAAATATCCTGTATACATTTCCTCTGGATGTTCCCTATATTTATGTAAAGCACACTGAATTAGCTTTGTATATGAAATGTTACTATATATATATATATATATATATATATATATATATATATATATATATATATATATAGCATATAACATAACAGCATATTTTCTTTTTTCTTTTAGGTAGTTCTCAGCTAGATGAAAAATAAAAAAATTTTAATATGAAAACACTCAAGAGTGTGTACGTCAATATAAAAACACTAAATAATATGTATATCAGGACTATGTACAATGTATTTGTTTACATAATATCCCTGGGAACTATGGCGCTGATCATTATTATTTTATTTTGACAATTTTTTTTTATCTATAAAGTTTCAGAATTACATTCTTATATTGAGTGGTTTGAAAGGTTACAAAAAATTAAGCTTCATTCAAGTGTGATTGGTCATCTTCACTCAGATCACACAAAAAGAATGAGAGTGATAAAAACCTTTGCAGACAAAAAGCTAGAAATGAAGAAAAGAAATACACAGAAGCACAAAGAGTAGAGTCGCTCCAAACTATAGTCCTTTGCTCATCCAGCACAATAAGCCATTTATCAGACTGAGCCTTGGAGAAGATTGAAGGACTGATGTGGAGGTGTCTCGTACGTGTGTTCCTTTGT
Organism: Siphamia tubifer; assembly: GCA_020466265.1. Classification (NCBI taxonomy): domain Eukaryota; kingdom Metazoa; phylum Chordata; class Actinopteri; order Kurtiformes; family Apogonidae; genus Siphamia; species Siphamia tubifer. The sequence goes on along the minus strand of CM035794.1, from coordinate 31,383,636 downwards.
GAGCGGGGGCAAAGAGATCAAGTCTCTTCTAGGCAATAAGTGATACTAAGCTTGAGATTGAAGTACAAAGTGGGGAAAGCATGAAAAAATGGGAGTGCAATCAGATAAGCTCTACCTTAATTCATATTCCTAACCTTTGGTAAAAAAAAAAAAAAAAAAAATCAATGGCTCTGAGGTCTTAATTCACAGTCATGAATGTCATAAAAAGGACAGTTCGTCCTATGTACACATGTGGATTTAAGGAGAAAAGACTGAGCAGTGGCGGATGAGCTTCAGCGTTGTATGTGCAGTCTGCCGTGAAAACTACTTCTGGGAGTATAAAAATCCCCTTCCAACAAAAGTCCGTCAGCACTGAATAACACTCCCTACACCAGCTTATATGGATCATTTTTTCAAGTGGACAAACAGAGTTCCTCTCAATGATACATTTGTACCGACAAGCAAGACATACAACCACAACTCTGATCAGATTTCAACCAAAAATCAATATCTTATGAATGCAGTCCTCTTGGGTGGAGATAATTAATCAAAGCTAAATTACAAAGTCAATCAAACTGTCCAGGGCTGACAGTTGAGCAGCAGACTAGATAAATGCACAGATAACTTCTAGGTTATAAATACAGTATGAGTGTGATAGAGTTGCAATAAGCTATGACAACTGTGTTAAAAGGGACATTGCTTGGTTTAGCTATGATCATTACACGTGTCTGAGAGCTCAAATTTAGTGTTTAGTATATTTAGAGTGGATACTGTATGTTAGATGTGAGATTTGATGCTTTTGTTTCTTTGGGCTTGCCAGGAAGTGTGCATAATATAGGCAATTTACAGACAATGCACTTTGCATGATTATCCTCATGCCATTGACTACAAATTATTTCATGATTCCTGTAAACAAAAAGGTGCACAGAAATCCACAGTGCAGACACCATTGTCTAGGAGGCTGCTGCAATACGATGCCAGTTTTTAATAAAATCAAAAGGTAGTGAATATGTAACTCTATTGAGGCAAAAAAAAAAAAAAAAAAGCCAACATACTGATCTTGGCTACTCAGCGTTCCCACTCTTTTTAAGGTATCATTTTCCAGGACATTCCCAGGATATTTCCAGGAGCTTTTTCAGAAAATTCATGACAGGATTTGGTCATAAACTCGTACTCTTTAGTCACAAGTTTGCCACCATTTATGTGATTATGCAGGGTCTTTGCAAGGCCTCTGATATGAATCCAAATTAAATAAAAAATCAATAAATGCAAACTGTATAGTGGAGTTATTTGATGTCTATTTGTTACATGCTACTTAAAATCCAGAATACATTTCTTGTAAATAAATAAATGCCTATTTGGTTGTGGAAAACTATCCAAAAGCTGGCATATACAGAGTAATTCCAGATCATTCAGTATAGTTGTGGGATCACAATAAATAAAGCCCAAATAGACCAAATTGTTTCATCATAATATGTTTTAATGATAAACAACTGACTGAAAGTTTGTTCTGCATTATATGGTTAGTGTAAAATCCCTCAAGAGCATCGAGAAACTGTATATTTTCACTCCAAACGTGATGGATTAGCTGAGCTGACGTTGATAATGTAAACAAGACATAGCATTTCAATTGATTATTCAATCGCACCTACAAAGACTCCTGCTATTTAAACTTTGTTTGCTCCTAAACGAAAGAACTGACAGTACAAACCACAGGATATGTTAAAAACACCAAGTTATAATTCATTGGTGAAAGTGACATAAGGCCAAAACCAGTACTGCATGGAATTTAAATAATGACCCCCCCCACACACACACACACACACTTAGCACATGCAGAAATCATGTCGCGGGTATAACTTCGAAATGGCATGACATATGAATGTGATTTTCCCCGGGTGTGACAAGACAGTGCTGGACATGCTGACAAAATTAGACGTGACAATCTCTTATAATTTGCAAGAAAATGGAAATGATTCAAACGCCTGTCAATCATCCCGGATTTCCCATACATATACAATCCTGACATACGCTACAAAAACCAAAATCAATTTTATGGAGACTGTTAGGTCTCATTTGTTTTAACTTAGATATGCAGAACGTCTTAGTCTAATTCAATTTATCACACTGTTCACATTGTTTCAGTGAATATATTCCCTTAACCCTATGACCACATGCAGTGAGTTTAGACCGATTACCCTCATTAAACGATTTGCTATATGCTAACACATAATGGAAACCGCCATTTACAAGCTAGCAGAAATTACCAAAACCGATTTAATTGACCAGGGCACGTTGGACTTTATTAATAAACAAAACAGTCATTTATCCACTTTATATAAACTGATAGACTGACTTTTTCTTGTTAGGTTGCCCTTTCAGATAGGCTACATTAGAGTTCACCTACAGTACTGCGCCTACATCCATAAGCAGTTTGGTTGAGACAGAGCAGAGGTCATGACTGAACCTAGCCGTCCGGGACTTATAAACAGTGAGTGGTTTCAAACAGAAAAAAGTAAAAACCAAAAACAGACAGATACAATACCAGGACAAGAAAGATTATTTCCAGGACATGTAGCCATTTTCATCAATTTCCAGATGATTCCCACGACTGGAAAAGGATGCTCTAAAATGTCCAGGTTTTCCAGGACACGTGGGAACCCTGCTAACTGAAGTGCTGCAATTTTGCATCTGATCTGTTAAATGACAGCATTTTAATCTATTTGAAAATTAACAATAAAATATCTACCCCTATGTCTGTAGTAGTATGTTTTTTTTTTTAAACTAGTAAGAAAAGAAAATTATGATGCATCTAAATGCATGTATCTGCTGAGAAAAGGTAAAAATAAATTAAAAAAACTATGAGCCACAATGCTGAATATTTTAACAATGTGCCGCTTGTATAAATATAATTATTCTAAAAAACCAAACATTGGGTAAGAACTATGGAAATGTAATGTGTCTAAACTACTAACAATCCTACATGGCCATTACTGAGTTCCACAAACTACATTTAATGGAAAATTTTAGGATTGTGTGGGCAGAAAAACACACATGTAACACTTATTGTGTTATGGTAATTCTGAGATTTTACTGATCCCTGGTATCTAACTCAAACAAAAGAATCATTCTTTCAAGTACTCAGTCTTTTTAGTACCTTTCCGACTATGTCACACAAAGGATTTGGCTGGTTAAATGTAGTAGCATGTCCCTGTGGTCGAAATGAGACGAAAAGGCCAGTCATTACCGGGAGAAATCTATAAATATAGATCACTGTTAAAAAAGTGAGAGAGAGAAGCATAAATGAATGAATTAAACAAACTACTATTGATCCCTTAATGGCATAGATCAGGCAGGGATGTAAATAGCATGTTAATGGGGTCTGTAATAAAAAAAAATAAAAAATCTTCACATAAAGAGAGAACACCTAAAGACCACCTTATGGAGAAATAAACCAGTGAACTGAGGAACTGTAGTTCCCTGTTCATGACAAAATTAAAATAGACTAAAAAGGGAACTTTTTTTAACACCAATTTCAAGATATTGACAGAAGTGATAACTGAAATATTACATTCCCAAACTTGGATGAAGAGGCCAAAAACATTCTGTCTAAAGGACACAACATTACATTAATGAGATAAAAAAAAATTAAATAAATTACACAGAGAAACATAAGATTCCCTTTTGTCACTACAACCAAAAAGGGTATACTCTATAAAAGCAAAAGCACATTTACAGAAACTTGAAAAATACAAAACAAGAGGATGTTTGAAGTAGAGCGGGTTGGATGAGGTGAAGCTTCCCTGTCGGTGATCCTGAGCCAGTAGGACCCACCCAGCCTGTGGGTGTGGGTTATTGACTGCCCCTGTTTTGGCAGGCTAGTGGTACAGCTAAGCTCTAGGCCAAGGGCCAAATCTTTGGCACCATCAAATTCTAAACTAGGTTGGTTCATTAACTATCAGCCTGCAGGGACGAAACAGACAGCCGTTAGTCAGGCGTTGATCAAGTTCAAACAGGGGCAGGAGGAAAAAATGTGCTCAAATACAAATGCACTTTGTCAAGGCTCTTAATTTTGTAGATGCTGCAAGTGGCATATTTACATTCATAACCACTGAATGCCATTTTAAAAAGCTGCAAAGGTGACACTGTTGATTTAAATCCACTGTACAAGTACACCAAATGTGGAAATGGAAGGAAGAGCTCATGTTTAAAAACCAAGATCTCTGTTTACAGCAGGGTGTGAGGTGAGGATTGGCCTCCCCCTCAGCAGGATTCTGATTTCACTTTACTAACATCAGCTGAAAGTATGTCTCAATCCAACTGTCAGGACATTTTGGTAGCGAAGGGAGAGCCGACACCCACCGACACCCACAGGAGCGTTTCCTCACCTGCTCACTGCCCACTGTTACAGATGGAAAAATGAGTACGTATCATGAATACAGTTGATTAAATTCATAAGTTTCCTTCATTTGATTACTTCTGCTCTGTCTATTCAGCTGTTCCTTGTGCAAACACTACAACATCTAAGAGGCAGCAGAATAATAACGTTCTGTAGTTTGGGACATGTTGTGACTTCTCTGCCTTTTGCTAAATTTGCACTTGGTGTAACAGTTTTTTTTTTCTGTTTGTCTGTTTTAGGGATAATACACAGTATATTTAAGGAGCATTTCATACTTTTGAGGAAAGACTGTTGCTGGTGGTGCAATCACATGCACACTGATCAGGAAAGTGCCTGTGAGTATGCCTCTGTGTGTACAGACGCTCCCAGGGTGATCAATGTGACTTAGGGGGTCCCATGCATCACTGTCAATGGCAGACTGCTGTCTGTTGGTGGCAGGATGGGGAAAAGTCAAACAGCTTCTCATATGGTCACGGCCGTTAACGGTCAGGAAAACAAGCATGATCCCCACCATTAAACCTGCCTGATGCCCATTAATGAGTTTTTCTTTCATCAATAGGGAATTGATGTTTGCCCAGCATCACTATTCTGACAAAGCAGGTGAATAAAAGGAAGTTGGTGAAGAGAAGGTAAAGGAAGATGGATAGAGCAAATGGCAAGAGCAGCATGAATAAGGAAGGGTTTCCTTAATTCATTGGCAGCTAGAGGAGAGATGATTTTCTATGGTAACCTGCCAGTCCTTTATATTTGGCCACAAGTGACGACCAAGCTGTTCGCTTCATACTTCACATGATTAAAACGGCCAATACTAGAAACCGATAAGAACTGATATTTTGACTTTGGATCCCTTATACTATTTTCAATTTCCAAAAATGACAGACTGTTACTTCTGTTGAATACTTTGATGTATATGTTGATGATGATGCTCTGGTGTTGAGTTAACATTTGTTTTTTGTTAGATATCCAATCAAAAAAAGTCTAAAATATTTGATTCGTCAGTGCAGTAATCTGCAGTCCAAAGCAAAGCTCTTTGAGGGAGAAATTAAGCTGTTGTGTCACGACTACTTTAATACATCACATTTTCAATCACTGTGCACAGAAATTCTCAACCTTTCCACTTTGACTGGTCTATAGGAAATGACACAGCCAGAAATAAAGAAATACATCCAGAGAAAGTGCTTGAGAGAACTGTTTCTTAAAGGAAGTCTTTAAGACTGGTAAAGCCTTCACATGAAAGGCAAACAAAAATTAAAAAGCAAAAGGTCAATAATGACTCATTTAGTGCAAAAGTTAGCAATGTCCTCTGCAAATTACCTAGAGTACACTAACAAACTAAAGCAATACATTATGGAGAGATCTCCTGCTGGCTGGTTTCAACTGACTGGGTCTGAGCATGTTACAGGGAGTAGTGTCAAAATAAACCTTTCCTTTTGCTACTGGTCAAAAAAACTGAAAAATTAAACTAAAATAAACTGAATTTTATTTTGTGGATGCCATTTGTTGAAATATGAGCTCAATCTCGGGAAAATTATCTATTTGCTTTGCTTACAATTCATATAGCATTATTTGGAATCAAAAGCTATTAAGAACAGCACATGAAAGCAAGTGTAAGGACATGCTGACTCTCAAAAAGAAATCCACTCTGGGCAAAATCTGCAGGGCTTTGTGAAGCTGACCAACCTTGAGGTCCTTATGTTTCTATGATCCCTTTCAGAAGCCATAACATGTACAACAATTGCTCAGTATATGGGTTTTGTACAGGAAGTCCCAACATCATGAAAAGGGTATTTGACAAGGAGTAATGTGAGACCCCTGGCAATGCAATGACTGACAACTCATCTATCTGGCCTTATGGATCGATACTGTTATCAGGAAGCTGGAACCCTCAATGAAGACATCATACCTACCAGAGGCTCCTCATTTATGTTCTTTATTTGGATCAACCTAGTCATATGATTTCTTTTTTAATCAGCCTCATACTATTTAGAGAATATGTATATTGGTCAAAGGAGTTTCAATAAACAGGTATACATTATAGACACTTTACCGCTGTACGTTATACATGTTACAAGAACTGAATAGAAAAAAAGGAAAAAAATGAAATGGCAGCAAACCTAATCATGCCCAACAGGCAGTTAATTAGTTTATAGATCCTTTGTTCGCCACTTAAAAAAAAATATAACGTATACCTAACAAAAGAGGCAGCTCCAAAATAGCAAGGCTCTGCATTGGGCTGTAACAGCCTGGTTATTAAAATCAATAACAGCAATAAGTACAATCCATCTCATTTTTAAGAGAGGGGCAACATAACATGCCGGTCAATAAATATTGAGCTACATTTGTAATATTACTAATATCATATAAATCCTTTTAACTGGTTGGTGTGTGAGGGGGCAATTGGGAAAACACAAATTGAACTGGGCTCTAAGTTATTGAGTAGTTGGTAATGTCACAAAGTTATGTAAAACTTATTCCTTTGAAGGAGTTTTCAGGGCTTGAATCGAAACAAATGGGTGGAAAACTGAAAATTAATTGCACCTCTGGACTTGGCGGAAAACACACTGTAATTTGACTTTTAAGCATTTTCACTTATTTGCTACAGGTCTAACAGTGTTCTGAGTTGAGACACCCAGCTTCAAAAGGCCCTTGGATATTGGAAAGCACTGAGAAGTAAAAGTCCAAATCTTCAAACTGCTGCCTGAAGCAATGAAAGCTTGTTGGGGACAGTCAAGCCACATTGAGCACATTTAGGGGTATTCTGAATGATTGCAGAGGGCATTAAGACACATTACCCCTTTAACAAACTTGCTTTAACCACAGATCCATTTACACATACAATACAGAACTACCTGTTATTTTATAATCACTGGGCAGTACAACAGTAAGAAACATTTGGAAAGCATAAAGTGCAGTGCTTTATTATGGATTTTGTGTATACTTAATGGTAATAGAAAATATCCCCCTGAAAGGAGAAAAAAAAAGTTGACAGTGAAGATTTTCCAACATTTTAATAGTAAGCTTACTACTAATCAAACTCAAGTTTCTCGCCTTATCAATCTTAAAAACATGTAAGAAATATAATACAAGACAAAAGAAAAATTAAAAAGCTATATCCTATTGTATCATCAGAGCAGGTAGTTTTTCTTTCTAGATAAACCGTATCACATCCAAAGTAATGCTGCTCAGTGTCCTTTGCTAGGCTGAGGATTTTTACAATTTCCTAACATGCAGATTTCTTGTAGGATGGAGGGCAGTGTCTAAGTGGAAAATAATTGGCAGTTTCACTACTGGTAACGTTAGATGAGAGCTGCGATGCACAAAACAATCACTAAAAGTAAATGACCTTGGCTGAAAATAAACAACTGTTAAATGACCATTATTTCACTGGCTACTGGGAATTTATGAAGTAAAAACTTTGTCCTTTTCAGTTTTTTGTGTGAAATGAACAGCATTAAACCGATGCGAGTTCAATATTTATCTCCATGGCAACAGTATATGTTCTGAGACACTCAGCTCTGCTCCATTTCATTCATAAAATACAACAGGAAAAATTAGACATAAATTATAGACTAATCAGCTATTAGTGGATATTGTGAGCAATTTCAAATGTACCAGATATTTTCAGCTTTGTGCTATACAAAAAACATGCGTCATCATTTGAATGTTGTTGCCAGGGGCTTCAGAGGGCCGTTTGGTGAAGGGGAAAAAACGGCAATACAAGACCAAAGCATTCATACTGCATGCAATGATGATTATCTCAGTTTATATGATGCAAAGCATTCACTATCAAATTATTTTAAAAAATTAAACCCTGTTCAGAATGAGAATGAGAAGAGTAAATGACAGCATCAATACCAAATAATTCAAACAATTAGATTCCTTTTCATTTTCCCCGTGTCTGCGTGGGTTTTCTCCAGGTACTCCAGTTTCCTCCCACCATCCAAACACATGCACCGATAGGTTAATTGGTTAATCTAAATTGACCATAGGTATGAATGTGACCAGGATTGTCTATATATGTTCAGCCCTGCGATGAACTGGAGACTCCTACAGGGTGTACCCTGCCTTCACCTACAATGGCTGAATTAGGCCCCAATGACCCCCGTGACCCGAGTGAAGACAAAGCGGGTTGAGATGATGAAACAAGATTTCTTTTCATTCAGTCCAGAACGCAGCATTCCCAAGATAGAAATGGGAAAGAACCCTTCAGATTATCTAAGACACATACAGGTGCTGAGATAATGTGTTTCTTCCACGTTCACAGCACATCTTACATACTGATACACTATAGGAGGCCGAGAGAACATCTAAACACAAGAATTCCCTCGAAAGAAACAAAACAACAACATCCACTTGGCTGTGGAAAATATTTGTGCACCTTCTGGCTTTGTAGCAGCAGTACTTGAACTTCAATGATCTGAGAGGAAAAGATGGTGGGTGAAAGGGCCACAGGACAATCATGGCTAAGCCATCATCATTTGTCTCCACCTCCTTTTCTATCCTCTTTCACCAGTTGACACGGCAAATGGCATAGCCAGCCTGTGTCACTCAAAAAGCCATTTCTGTCCTCCCAGTCCCTGCCTGTGCTGACTGAGTGAGAGAATGAGGAGGAGAAGAAAGGGGAGGGAAAAGAGTCGACAGAGGCATTTTTCAACATGGCTTTTTGTCAATTTCTTTGTGCTTGTCAAAATGAGAGGCTCTGCAGTTACTGGTCTGGTTGGAGTGTTGGTAGGCATGGGTTGAAGTTTGAGTACTAGAAAAGTGGTGGAGATGAGTTAGTGAAGAGGTACTTGATGTTGCTTTAGACTAGTAGTACAATAAAGAGTCAATATTACAAGCTAAAGGTAATGTGTATATATATATATATATACACACACACACTTTTTTTGTAAATTTCTTTATGATTTTTGCTTCCATTTGTTGCCCCACCCCTCTGAAAGGGGAAAAGGGTATTGTTTTTGGGTTTTTTTTGTCCATCTGTTTATCTATAGATAAATAGATAAAAGTTCATTAGGGAGAAATGTCTGTTCATCAGCAGGTTTACACAAAAAACGAGTAGACCAATTTCCATTAAATTTTCAGGAAAGGAACTTTGCCGAAATTGGTTGAATCTGAGCAGAAAAGAGACCCCTGTACACTTCAGAATTTATCCGACTACTTTTGTCTGTTGTCACATCATCAATAAACAAGTGCTCCAGTGCCACTGCAAACCATGCATACCCCTGCCACAACACTGCCTCCACCATGTTTCACAGAAGATGTGGCCTTTTTGAATTCCTATGCTCACCAGTGCACTCCTTTTTTCTTAGAATGTACCAAACTGTTGATTTGGCTATTCAATGAACTTCTGTTATTTCTCCGACTGATTTTCTGTTTTTTTCAGCCTCAGGATCTTCTGCTTCATCTTCATTGACAGCTCCTTTGACCACATGTTGTGTGGTCACAGCAACAGCTTCCAAATGCAAACCACACACCTGGGATCAACCCCAGACCTTTTCAAGTCAAGTCAATTAGTTTCTCTACTTAATTGATGACAGGTTAATGAGGGAGAAGCCCATGCTGCCTTCTGAGTCAATTGTACAATTACTTTTGATCCCTTGAAAAGGAGGTGACTATGTTTTAAAGAGCCATAATTCCTAAAGCCTGTGTCCAATTTGGATGTGCACACTCTCAAATCGTAGCCGAGAGTCAGCACTTTAAGCCCATATTAATTCTATAATTGTATTCTGAATATGTTTTCTGTAAATAGCTAAAATAGCAAAACTTGTGTCACTGTCCAAATATTTCTGGGCCTAACCGTATAACTGTGGGATAATATAAAGGAACAGATCTAGCAGTATATGACTCTAGATTTTAAGTGGAAAATTATGTACAAACAATTTATATTGCAACCAGGATGGGCACTAAGAAAGCACGTTATAACCAGATAAAACCAAAACACTTAAAAATAATATGATAGAAAATAATGATCTAATCCAGTCAACGACACGAGATATACGTTTATATAACACTTCATATAAAAAAGGAAATGTCATCATTCTTCAATTTTTATTACCTCCGCCAAGGACGTATTAAATTCGAGTCCTTTGGTTTGTCTGTCATCAGGATTACGCAAAAAGTTCTTAACGGATTTATTTTGATGAAACTTTCAGGAATGATAGACAATGGGTCCTGGAAGAACCCATTAGATTTTGAGCAATGAAGGTCAAAGGTCAATGTCACACTAAAAGTCAACCGTTAAAACACATAAGTGGTAACATCTCAGGATTCAGAAAAGATAGAATCTTGTGGTTTTTGGCATTCACATCGTCTCACTTTCAGACATCAGATGGGTCAACACCTATGTATGGCTCCATCATGCCATGTGTGAATGAAACATCAAGTCTTGGCAGACGTCCGCTGTCTCAGACTGCCTTGTTTGCAATTGTATTCAACGTTGCTCCACATTCAATCACGACAAATAACATGGGGCAATGACATGTGTGCATGTGAAGCAGCAAAGAAACAAGAAAACAAATCAAATGCTGTCTTTAGTCATGTGTTTAGTCTGTTATTGGACTGTAAATGTCACGTCATAATAAAACATGATTTTCTACCTTTTATACAATTTATTCCAAGGAAACTGAATAAAATGTGGAGCACATTTTAATACTTCAGTCTCATATGTTATGTATATATATGTTACTCATGCAGGAAAGACATATGTATGTCGACTCTTACCAATTATTTGTAATACAGGTGATCCAACGGAAAAGCATGTACATGTTACACAATTTCTTTGTTGCCAATTTTCTCTGTGACTGTTATCATCATCAATTGTCTATGTATTTTTTTCTGGGAAAAGAGAAAGAAGAGGAAGAAAAAATAAATCGGTGTCAAACACAAGCCTGGGCCTTCAAACGCCTCCATAATGAGGAGATAAGGGGGGGAACAACGGGTGTAAGATCATTCTCATCTGAGAAAAAAAAAAGATGGAGAAACATGAAAGTAGAAAAGTACAGAATGGGAGCAAGAACAGAGAAAACCAAAAAGTGTCCAGAAATGACAAAAGTAATATTTGTGTTCCCTCCTCTCCTTCCTCTATAGGCTGCAGAAACACAGATGTTGATCAGTTCTACCTTAGACAAGAGAAACACTGAGTGTAGAATCATCACAGATGGAAAGAGAGGGCAATGCAAATTGGCAAGGAAATGAACAACCATTATATATGTGAATGTTAAATTAAGTCACTGATCCATTATATTTCAGATACTTTAAGTGTATGTCATGAAATATATACATTTGAAATATATTTATACATGTAAATATTACAGTAGGAACTGAATTAATGAGACAAAAATATCTACAATACTAAAGCACGTACCATGTTCCTTTTCAAGCCTCGTTACATTAAAATAAGAACATAATTCAGTCATGACTTGATTAACGATGTCCGTATTCTGCTTTTTCTTTACACAGCATTTAGTTATTTCAACTCATGGAAAGGATTGGGGTGAATGTGTGCAGAAGACTAAAGCTGCAAACTCCTATATACTGTAAAAGAACTCAATACAATATGTAGCAAGGTTGAATCATCCATAGGGCACATAAACAAAACACAGCAAACATGTTCTTACCCTAACAATGTCATAACTCTAGTGTACATCCTTCATCGTGTAAAATGCTTAAAAGCATTGCCTTTTGTCGTGTAAAATTCCAGGACAACTTCTTCAGGGTACTGTGGTCAGCTCTGGCATGTACTGTCACCATGGTTACAGATTTGCTCATCTATTATAACATTGCTTTTTTGTGTCTCTTAGCACTGTAGATAAGATCTTAGGTAAGACACAACTCTATAATGTGCAGCTTAGTGCAATGACTAAGCCAGTTTGATGACAATTGAAACATTTATACATATGCCTGTATTTATTTCAAAATGCACTGCACTGTCCTGCAGGAGCTGCTTTAACACTATCAGGTGTGCAATGTGACAATTGCACTTCCAACTCAGAAAAGGCAATGACACACACACATTGTAATTAAATTCAATTTCAATAATGTGGGCACATGCAAAAGCCCCACTACTGTATCACAGAGTTATAGGTGTTATCTTATGGCCAGCTCCACACTTATGCTACCTGGGCTTTTCTTCTTTAATACCCAAAGGACCACCTTTTCAGCGGTAAAAGCCCGTGCCCAAAGGCTGTTATCTCATGAAATCCCCACTGAATGAATAAGCAGGTGGCTCAATTGTTTCATCAAAAGAAAACTCAAAGCAATGTGGCTCTCCAGTTTCATCAATTTTCTGTCATTTCCTGTGCACAGTGGATCCACTAACGAGAATGGGCAAAGCAGTGATGGTAACAAGGCAGAATAAATGGCAGTTTGTGGTGAAAAAAAAAATTGTCCTGCAAAACTGTTAAGATGAGCCTATTGACTTGTAAAGACATATTTACACTGCTTTGTGATTAGAGGAGCAGAACGTATATAGTAATATGCATATATACTGTAGCAATAGCACATGTTTATTATTAATGTCTAATTAGTAGGGCTGGGATGATATGCTGTTATGCAGATGCGATTCTTCAATATTCACAATTTTTCACATGACTTTTTAATACCAGACCACGTGAAAAAGCTGAATGATGATGCCTACAGATCATATCAGGAGACATATTTCCCCCCAAAAAAAGATATGTGAATCAGTTAAGATTTATTCAGCAGTAATATATTTGAACCAGACTTTGGGAAGTAAACTGCTACATTTATCTGCACACAACACTAATAGGAACCTTTAAATTAACATACTTCATAATAAAGTGTACTTAAAGTGTACATGTCCAGCTCTGCTCTTCCCTTCTGTAAGACCACACACATCAATTTTTGTTGATTGTTTAACTATGTTTATTCCGTAACAACTCATTTTCTCTAAGTTTCAGATATCCTGCGCTTTTGAACGCACCAGAGATGTTACAACGGTCCTGAACGCACCACCTCCATGTTTAGAATTAGCAGCTGTGTTGTTACTAAGCACCCTCTTTTTCCCAACTCTAATTCATATACTCCTGGTTTATAACGGTGTGTAAATGCCACGAAGTGAGATTAATAACAATACAGTTGGAATAGATATTAGCATAGTGTATTGTTTATCTGTGCATAAGTTAGTGCCGTTTAACGCTGGTGTGTTGTTGAAGCAGTCATCTGTATGTCTGCAATGATGCATATTATACATCTGAGTGACTCATACAGTTGTCTATGGTCTTTACAAGTGGTATTTTTTTCCCCACCCGGTTTAAAATGAATAATTTAAATATGAGGGGAAAAAAATCTATTTTTGAACAAAAAAATTCATTTAAAAATCATAAAACAAAAAAAATCCTGATACATATGTAAATCTATTTTTTCGCACACCCCTACTAATTAGTAATAGTTTTTGTAAAAAATACAGTTTTTCATAGTAATTATACTTAGTTACTATTATCAACATGCAATATATGCCAATTTGAAAGATAACGGAGAGCAAACTAATTTTGTGTAAAAGATGAGCAATTTGAACATGAGCTATAAGGCAGCACTTTAAAAACAAATGCTAATCAACTTCCAAGCTTTTACATTAATTTACTTTTTCATATCATGACCCAATAATTTTAAATTATCCTGGATAAAAAAAATAGCCAATGACTCATTGAAATACAGTCATAGGTTTCAAAATCATAATTTTCAGCATGATGTCAAACAATTAGTGGCAGGAAAGTGAAATCAATGTCTGCCTTGGGAAATGACCACTGCTCATCCATGTGTCAAGCCGATTCTACTGTATGTGTGTGTGTGCGGGGGGGTCATTATGGGAAAAAAAAATAGGACACACACCAATAAACACAAGTTGGGAGCTAGTGACCTCAACAAATGCCATCAGTGAGACTACTGGCAGAAAATACAGTCTGTATAAGTAGGGGTACTCATAGCTATCAATATGTATGCAGCATGGACCGCTAAAATATAGAACAGGAAGGAAGAAAATTGCAAGAAATATAGTGTAAAATAAAACACACGGGATACACAAGATATGAAATGTAAGTTTCATCCTTTAAATTGTTGTGAAGATAAAGAAGATCCTAACTATTTACATATTTAAGTAGAAGAATCTGGTGGATGAAGAATAGAAGTTAATAAGTTAATATTTCATTTTGACATGCTGTATTCCCTACAGCAGTGCTCCCTAAACTTCTTTCTGTGAGGGCCACATCATTTTTCCCTTCTCTGATGTGGGGCCGGGGTCAGTTTTTAACAGAAAAGTGTGACGATTGCAGCCCGCGGGCCACAGTTTGGGGACCACTGCCCTACAGGTTCATGTAAAAATGACAAACTACCGACATATGTTCAACTATGAACATATGTGCATGTACTTGTGTTTTCAGCCTTTTTCCGACATTAAGGTTACAACAGAAGAAAAAAAAAGAAAGAAAAACCAAAGAACTAATTACAGTATTTCTCAATTAGTCATTTGCATATATATATATATATATATATATATATATATATATATATATATATATATATATATATATATATATATATATATATATATATATATAAAGTTTATACTGCCTCTTTATATACAGGAGCTTAAAATCTGGTCATTTATGATATGGAGATGAGCTTTTATAATAAATATGTGTGAAATTATGAGCACAATTCTATGCAGTCTTTCAACTGTTGTTATCTTCAATCTAAGCTCTGTTCAATTAAAACTGTGAGCTTCCCAAAAACATATCGCTCGTCTCATGCTGTGTGGTTGTATTGGTAACCACTGCATTGTCCTCATCAAATTCAAAGTAAAAGTATGGAAGCTGATGGCACATGGATCAACACACAGCTAAAGTCACGTCAGGCAGATCTCTACACTCTACCAGGCACTAATTTCCTCTCCTACCACTACTCAGGGTAGCCCAGCCATACCGGTTTTAATCCCCCAAAGCTATGTAGAAGTGCTAACATGTGAAAAGGGATTAAAGACAAAATAAGGCAGTGTGTGCATGTGTGTCTGCATTTGCTGGATTTAATACATGGGAGTAGATGTAGAAGTAAAGCACTGCCTTTTAGCAGGATCAGGGAATTTCATTAAGATTGTTAGTGTTCTGTTCCTAATAATTTTAAATCTTTTTTTTATCCTTTTCAGGTCACTTACAAATGTTTTTTTTTTTTTTTTTAAGTTCATGAAATGTAGAACCTAGTTGCCACACATCTGTTCACCCCACCCCCCCAAACGTGAGTTCACCCACACAAACACATGTTGCTATACGTAGTGGTACTTTGGAGAACTCAATCGACATCCTACCCTCAGCTCTCCTTATTGACTGTACGCGGGCTGTGTGGGAGGACTGGCTGTGATAGAATGGACTGCTGTGTTATTGACTTCAATTTAGAAAGTGCTGCCTGCTGCTTTTTCCCTCCTCCTCTCATACCCAGGACCCTGCTGGCCCCAGCCACAGGCCCTCCAGGGGATATCCCTGATTGTACTGCTACGGAAAACACATTTAAGCAAGGTCGTGGGGCCTGGTGGTAAAGTAAGGGTGATGTTAGTATATGGTGTGTTTGTGTGTGTGTGTGCATGTGTGTGCGTGGGGTGGGGTCAGTCGGGTGTCCCTTTGACCCAAATTCCATTTACATGTTCATTTACTTTTGCCTTCACCCCAAACATCCAGTCTGAATGTTACATACAGTATTTCTTTTTGCGACTAAAAGCCCAGCCCTCCATACTGCCCACTGACCCCAGTATCCTTGTGTGGATAATTGCTTGACTTTTGTTACCCCACCCCCCGAAAAGGGAGAGGGGTATTGTTTTTGGTTTGTTTCTTTTGTCTATATGTCTGTCTGATTGTCAGCAAATTTATGCAAAAACTACTGGACCAATGTCCATGAAATTTTCAGGAAAAGGTGCATTTTGGTCTAGAATAAATCACAGTAAATTTTGGTGAGTGTAGGGCAAAGGTTCACCAAAATATGCTTTCGCAATGATAAGAGATAGGGAAAATCAGGTAAAATGTGTGCGAGGGAGTGGGATTTTGAGGCTGCTGGTAAATCATTGCAAAAACATTTTCTGCTGTGTTGGGTTCTCTGTTAGATTAGATGCACTTAGCTTGGCTTCTCAAATCCTGTGTATTAAAAAAAAAAAAAAAAAACATGGGACAGAAAAATAGGCAGTTGTATAGCATAAATAAATAAATAATGGGCTTAGAAATACATTCTAAGAAGACACAGACCAAATGCACTTTATCTACACACATTTTCTGCAAAGACATGCATCTATAGTCACAGGAGTAAGCCTATGTCACAACTATAACTTAGTATGTTCTTAAACCATACTTGAATGACATGCGGATGTGTGTTTCACATTATTAATCTCACACTGAGGAGGAGATAAGGCAGACAGGCAACTATCAGTAATGAAATCCAAATTGGAAACATATTAGAAAACCTCCGTGCTCTGTTCTGCTTTCTAACACTAGCGAGTCATTGGACAGCAGTGTGCAATATAATCTGTACTCATATTCTGCAGCAAGGTGAAAAGCTTTGAAAAATAAGCAGACTTACAAATACACAGACATGAAACACAAGGATACAAATGACTAGCATGCACACAGAAACACACAGTTCTCTCCTGACCAGTTACGTCTTAATCTAGGTGTGGCCAGGTGAAATGTATACAGACAAAAAGCTTTCACATTCATTTTTCTGGCTCTATGTCTACAAGGTAACAGGCCTCTGTACAGCTAATCCTCCTCTACATGGGGTCTGATGGAGATTCAGGGATTAATGGTCTCAGTGAAATGACACAGCAAAGAAGGTCATTACCTGTGCAATTGTAAAGAAAGAGGAAATATTTGAAGACCGGAGGTATCGTAGTGGGACAATAAATAAAGGTGGCATGCTTGAGTATATGAGATGAGAGGCGTCTGTGAGGAAGGTAAATGTATTCATCATCCTGGAGATGTTTGTTATGGGATGGCCTACAGGTAAAGGCTCTATTTAAATATCTGAAGAGAGAGGTACTCCCGAGATATTTGAGAGTAATAAAAGTATCAAGAGAAGGTAGGACATTTTTACACCATAAAATACAAGTGTTCGTGTTCATAATTGATCCTGTAAAAATAATTAGTGACTACTATCAAACATACTTATTGTTGGAGAGTTACATCTCAGAGGGAAATGTATTATTTTACTAAGCCAAATATATACATAAAGGCAAAACAAGAAGAGGGATATATCTGAATGAAGACCACATCTTTGCTCCCAAGGAGCTGAAAATCTGCAAGATTTAGCTGCTCTCTCTGTGGTGAATTACTATGTTTTTACCTTCACATTGCTCAGAGAAAGAGACATCCATTTCCTACGGCCTGGCAGTTGGCAAGGCAACATTGTGATGTACGCACAAACAGGGATGCTCCATGAATCCTAATGAAAGCAGCCAACCAATGACATGGTCAGAGTTAGACATGGGGAGCATTAGCATATGGTGAAGAAAAATATATATAAAAAAGAAAAAATGGAAAGTATGTGTAGCACATATAATACATAGGAAAATAAAGCCATGATTTGATCAAACACTTAAAAGTATTTGTCACCGTTACTTTATTCAAAATCTGAAAAATAATAATAATAATTAAAGTAAATTACAAGATAGTCCCATTTGTACACAAATGAAGCATCTCCCCCCTATCACGCTCTCTTGGCTCATGCTGGCTGAGTTAACAGAGCTAACCTAGCAGTAGCTTTCTTCTGCTTCCAGCTAACACAGCGTTAGGACTAATCCCTACTCTGGCAGCCAGTACGAATGCAGCTCAACATAATGAAGCCTATTAGTCTGGAGACAATGCTGCTAGCAAAGCTGAAGCTGAATAACACTGACTAAAATACGACGAAATGGGGAAAAAAAGGAGTGAAAACACTCATCTTTTACTGTACACCTTCAGTTGTCATGGCCTGGTATTGCCTCCATTCAAGGTCACACAATGGGTACCCTACACACTGTCAGACACAAAAACATATGCTAAATTAACACTAAATTAACTCAAGGGTGGTTTGGAAAAAGAATGCCAATAGAAAACACCTATACAAGCACATGAAAAATAGGTTTTGTTACCATAATTCATTGAGTCACAGAATGCCACACAAGATTATTATTATTAATAAGTGCAGACAAGTGCAGACAAGTGCAGACCTCCGCAAAGGTAGGAGGTCTGCACCCCGCCCTCCCCCCAAGATTACCACCATAATCTAATCATTTCCAGATCTCCCCACTACCAACCTACCCTGTATATTTCATCAAAATCCATCTATAAGGTTTTGAGTTATCTTGCTAACTAACAGACAGACAGACAACTTCTGGCAAAAACATAACCTCCTTGGCGGAGGTAATCATTAAAGGCTGGTGAGATTGAGCAGGTTTGGGGATGAAACACTAATGCACATTCAATTTAGCCATCCAGACGAAAGCCACTAATATACCCTATTCCCTATTATAATCTCTTGATACACTGACATATGCGCGTGTGTGTGTGTGTGTGTGTGTGTGTGTGTGTGATTTGATAAACGATAAACTGAAAAATCCCTACCAAGCAGTTTAAGCTTTTACTGGGACATTGATAGCAGCAATTCTGTGTGTGTGTGTGTGTGTGTATAATCTCTTGCAGAATTAATTCCTGGAAATTGAAATGAAAATGGGAAAGAAGTGTATGTAGCATGATCTTTACCTCAAGGTCAGCATTAGGCTTGGTCAACCATCTGTATTTTCATATCATTTTATCATCATTACGAGAGATTTCGATGATGGCAGTATGCCAATATTTGAGGATTACACTTAGTGTTTGTGTCTCTTAATATTGTCAGGATGTAAATTGCGACATTTGAGGTTTGAGTATGATAGACTATTATATCTACAAAATTCTTTAGGTAAATATAACTAAACCAGCATATTAAACAAAGAATTTCACTAATTGCATTCTATTAAACCAAGTTCACTTCACAGGTTGTAGACTTATTATTGCCTCTGTCACAAATACACAAAGGGACACACTGTGCAAACGATTTATGGACTATTGTGTATGAGCTTTTGAAAGCAAACTTATAAAAGGGGAGAGTTCATAGACCATTCCTAACTTTGTAGCCATGTGAACCATCTTGTCCAAGGTTTCTATCGACACCATATAAAAAACCCTTTCATAGGACACCCTAATGAATGGCTTAGGACCAACCTAAGAACATTGTAAAATGTTTGTGGATTATTTAAGATCAGGAGGCCATTCCAAAACCTGGAGGGCGACCAGGATCAGGGTGATGGACAGAATGTCAGAGTTATGGCAGTGGGAATGAAATGAGAGTCCAGTTCAGTCTGGAAAGCCATGATGACCAGGTTTTAATGAGAACTTTTTTTTTTAAGTAAAGTTTTTGTTTGATGTTAAATATTGTCTTAACCTTTATTTCTAAAACACTATTTATAACAATGAAAGATAATTATGGAGCCCTAGAGAAGACATGGTGAGAATATTTTTAAATCATTTAATAGTAGTGGACATTTTGGGGAGGATGTTGGAATTTCCAATCCAATTAGGGTTAGGGCACTTGGATGTTTCCGTATTTTCCTGTTTACCTTACTGTATGAAGCAACAAGTGCGCAGCCAGCAGTTCACATTTGACGACTAAAATGATACACTAGTACCAATAGGTGCATTTGGAAGAGTACTTTATTTTCTCATGAAGGCCTCAAGTTGCTCTTGAAATTTGAATGGCAACTCTACCGACTTCGTAAGATAGTCGTAAGAAATAAATGCCCCCTCCCTGAAGGTCTACAAACTCCAGATTATGGAAGAACTCAGACTTGTACGAATCTATTTTCGGAAGGGCATATGTGACAGAGGAATAAGAAATGAGATTGGAAAAAATATATATTATGGTGACTTGGTATCAGAAAAGATAGAGCTTATCATTAAATTTTGATGTTGAAGAGTATTTAATTAAGTTTTCAGAGCTGTGGTAAAGGTGTGGAATATTACAGTGAGTGTCTTGGTATCTGTTAGTGTTGTTTTAAAGATATTAATTTTGTTTCTTGAGTGCCATTAAATTTTTGTACACCATTGCCCTGTTACCTTCTATGCATGCAGTTGATTGCACAGTGTTTGGGTAATAATAGGATCATTCTGGTGTGGAGTCACAAATTTTCCTGAAAATGAACTGCGCATCAGACTCCTCTTAAATTTGTGATATTCACATGATAATAATTCATGTCTAGTCAGCATTGTGAAGTTTGACCTTATTAAACAGGCACGTAACTAGTGTGCATTTGATGCCTGGGATGTTACTGCAAACTTAGAGGACAACTTCAAACACACGTCCAAAATTTGTAATCGCTCTCAAAGCACAAGACAACTCCAAAAATAGTGTGTCTTTTGTCTCCTTGAGAAAACGTATCAGTCTTTTTTCCCCTTACACACAATGAAAGCCACATGTGGATTGCCCCAGTGCCTGTACTGTTAATTCTTGATCCTGGCAATGACAGAATCAATGACATTATCATTAGATCTATAATTTGACTGTACATTGGCTGAATTTGATTGTCACTGCAACTATACCATACTGCAGGCCATTCACCCAAATGGATATACTGACACGCACACACACACATGCAAAGAGACACAGGCTGTTGACCTACATGTGACTGGCTGCAGCCCAGATTTGCTTCCACTCACCCTAGGGGATGAGTTCTGTACTGTTTGCATACACCCCTCGAACGAACTGGCTAACTGACTGACAAACCACACAAAGTAGGTCGAGCAGTACCCTGAAACTACACCCAGTGCCCTCCTGGCCTGGTAACAAGGGATTGCTCTACAGAGCCTTGAGTAAAATAGAAGAGCAGAGGTCACACAGATGGGGCAGGGGGCTGGCATGACAGCGTGAAGGTCCCACATATCTGACAACTCATCAAGCATCATCAGTCAACAAGTTCTAGAAGTTAAGACTGACAGCACTTTGTCACAATAGTCTTCTTTACACTGTTCAGTAGCACAATTATAAGACTTTAATATTCAGGTAAAATGTAAATATTGAAACATTTTCTATCTTTAGGAGTTTAGTCATGTTTTAAATGAAGCGCATCCCTCAAAAATACAACTACATTCAAAAACGTTTCTCTTGTTCACCTCTTTCTATATACAGTATATGGGCACACATGCCATAGCCAACCGATCTGACCAGCTACCAAATTATGGCAGCCATTCCATGTTAGGAACAAAATCTAATACAAAAGGTTGACAAATTTTTTGTCAGTGATATATTACATGGTTTGGCAGGTTATAACCTGTGTTCAATTGGTGCTGAAAACATAGGGTGTTCAGAGACAAAATGACCTGAGTGTAGACAGGCAAGAAAGAAAGAAATATATGGTATGAGGGTGAAGACAGGACTGCTGGTCATGTAATGGGTCAGTGGACTGGGATGCACTACACTGGGTGGCTAAAACACAACCTGAAATAATTGTGGGTGACTTCCTTTTCAAATGGTTGCACTAGTCATACTGTAGATAGGAGTGCAGAGGCAACATCTGACACACAAACAATACTTGCAGAGCTAGAAATCAGACCATTCTCCCATTTGATTTTCATCAGTATTCACTTGGGATGCATTTGAAGGTAACTTAACTGTGTAGTGATCAATAAATGTTGATATGATGTTTAGCATAATATTTGTTGCAAATTATAATATATATTTAGTGTTTTGAAAGTATGCCTCCATCATTCCATTCAACTGACAGACTGGTTGGGGCAGCATACCTGTGATATAACCCTGTATATAGTTGCAATGCTGGGGAATCCCTATGGAAAGGAAAGGAAATAGCTACTTTCTTGACATAGGGAAAATCCCCTCTATACTCCTGTGGCTTCCACCTTACTGTTACATGTGCTTCATTGAAGCCCATTCGTATTCAACTGCAGTGAAGTCAAGGAGAACGTGTGTGTGCATGTGTGTGTATAATATAGAAGTTGGCTCTATACTCCTGCGCCGATGGGAATAACGTACTGCGCTACAGGCAGTGTGACCTTTTCTAGCTGGCGTACTTTCTCCCCTTCCTCCCTCTCTTTCACACGCTTATTCTCTAGCTCGGACACAAACATACACACACACACCTAGCAGCACTGTCACAGCTAACTTTACCAGCCATCAATTATAGACCCTGGTTCCTAGTTTAATGAACATGAGGCGTTTACAAATCACTGAAGATAAGAGGGTGATGGGTACATTTGCTTTGCTCCTTCTCTTGCAGTAGTAAGGTAAAGCATGTGTTGTTTTCTCCCATTTTGCTTTCCTTAGCATGACCTTTATGACTGTGCTTCCTGGAGCGACAGTTTGTGCTTAAATTGAGGGTTACGACCTGCCTGCTTAGAATGCTCTAAGTACATGTGAAGAAAAAAAATGGAGAGAAGATGAAAAAAGTGGGTGAAAATATACGAGGTGCAGTCAGTGCTGAAGACTTTTTTGTCATATCATGATCAGAATTTAAATTGACAAATTTATAACGCCTCATTTGTCAAATTGTGTGTGTCAAACAGTTTTTAAATGAAATGCTGTAATTGAATATATCAAATAATAAAGGAATATGCATTTCGTTGAAAGGTAGCAAAGGAATTTATACAAATTGCGCTTTGTGCAAATAATACCCCTAAAGAGGACATTTAGAAATGTACAAATACAGTGACAAAACATAGATCAAGTAAGATATGGGTTTCAAGAGATAAAGCAGATTGCAAAAGTGATGGCACAGAGTAGACAGAGAGGGAAAGACACCAAGAGGGTAAGGGTGGAGGGAGTTAATGCACAAAACACACTGCATCAAACCAAAGCACTGCTCCAAGCAGGATGCGTCAGCAGTCCATTCATGTTCCTTTATTTTCCTTTAAAGGACAAAACAAGAAAAGTGAGAGAGTATGGAGAAGATAGTGTGTGTGTGTGTGTGTGTGTGTGTGTGTGTGTGTGTGTGTGTGTTGGTGGTGGTGGGGGGCATAGATGAGGAGAGAGAAAGAAGCACAAAGACACAGCATTTATCTCGATGCCTTTACCACCACAGCTGTCACCACAGCCAGTACTATATAGCATTGCCAGACTGTGCCGCACTTTTATTGTTGCAAAGGAGGGGTTAAAATTTGGTTACCGAGTGAATGTCACTGTGTCTCTGTTTCTTGCTCTTCACTCTGTCTATACTTTGAAGCCACACAAAGCCCGAAAAAACTGTTATGAGCATAGAGAAAAAGAGCACTGAAGACAGCAAGAGTAACCTGGTTTGTGAAGAGGTAGATCTCTAAAAAGGTCTGAGTGCTTTGAGCTCACCAAACTACCTCAGGACACTGCGGAGATGGGAGAAAGGGGAGTGTGTGTGTGAAAGAGAGAGAGAAAGAGAGAGAGAGAGAGAGAGAGAGAGAAAGAGAGAGAGAGTGTGTGTGTGTGAGAAAGAGGAGCGAGCGAGAGAGAGAGAGAGAGAGAGAGAGAGAGGAGAGAGACAGAGAGAAGAGAGAGAGAAGAGAGAGAGAAGAGAGAGAGAAGAGAGAGAGAAGAGAGAGATATCCAAGCCAGCACACGCTCTATCTTTGCTGCTACAACAGATCCTTTCCACATCGACGCTACTGTTAACGTCACGCCTGTAAGCTGTGCTTGCCCAGCGCTTGCCTTCCCTGCCTTGGTCCTCTCCCCAGTAGGGTGCTATATTAGTGAGTGGTTGCTGATCGCTACGAAGAGAGAAGGAAAAAAAACTGGAAAACAAGACCAAAAAGAAACAAACCGAAGAGAGGAAGGAGAAACTGCGCACCACCCCTCCTCCCTTGTACCCTCCTCGATCAACCAGGCTACAACACCCCCACTCCTCTCAGCACCCCCTTCCATCCCCCACTGCACTCCCCCTCTGAAGAAATTGACGGATTATTGGGAAGTGCACGGGAGGCAGGCTGCAGCTGCTGCTGTGTGTGCTTGCTACGGCTGCTGTGTGCTTTGCAGGGATGGTGTGTGTGTGCTTGCAAATGCTGCTGTTGCCACCGCGGCTTCTGAGGATAGAGCATGTGGCTAGTTAAGGGAAGAAGACACTAATCAAAGCAGTCTGTGTCGCCTTGTCTTTTCAACCCCAACGAAGCTCTCTGGGAAAGATAAAGGGGGGAAAAAAATTAAGAAAGCCAAGTGGACACGACGCCACATTGAGATAGGAGGTAAGGGAAAAGAAGGAGGAAGAAGAGCTATGAGACTGACCAAGTGATTGACCGCTAAAAAGTGAACAGAGGAATACACAGAGGAGGGGGTCTGTTTTTTTCTCTGGCTTGCCAACCTTTTCTCCTAACCACTGCAAACAAAAGGCAAAGAACATTAGAAAGGACTGTGGAATTTTCATTCAACCTTCAGCAATCCCACCCCCACCTACCGCTCTTTTTTTATCTTTTCTGCCTTGGCATTTGGCGCACAAAAAAATTGTGCGTGTTTGCATGGTTGCCTGGACTATGGAGACCTGTGTAAGGTGTCTAGCAGGGGGATCAACTGTCGGATTCCAAGGACAAGCAAGAGAAGAGGAGCCGACAGCAAGAAGTGAGCACGGAGGCACTGCTGCTTTGGGAGCTTGACTGGATTCCTATCTACAATCTTTCTGATTTTTTTTTATTTTTTCCTCTTTTTTTCTGATTAAACAAGGAAGGAAGAAAAAACATTCACAAAGGGCCTTTCTATTTGGATGTGTGGATTTACAAAAGGGCTCCTCTTGGTTAAGCTCTTTGGCACTGATACCTGTTTTGAAAAAAGCAGATATTTAAAGGCTTTCTTTGCTGCTCTCGGGATATACATACATCTGATGTGAACACCACAACTCTTTGTGATTGCAAAAGGAGGAAAGCTATATATCTCAGTTCAAGGACCTGTAATATTAACTTGAGGTAGGTGTCTAGTGTTTCCACCCCTCTTTGTATCAGTTTGTAACACACTAGCCTCCCTCCTGTCATGTAATACAGTGTTAGTTGCTTAATTTATCACCATGTCCTTCATATACACACACGTCAGAAAAGCCAGCTCTTTCTGCCCGCCATCTCCTTCTGTCCAAGAGCACAGCTCATGGAAATAAAAACAGTGCTTAACTGAGGATAGGTCAAGTCCTCTAGCCCACAAGTAAGCACCCCAAACCCACAATTATTTTTGTTCTATTCAGTTATCTTAACTCTGGTTCCTATAAAACTACCAACAATCAACCAGCTACTTTTCCTGTTCCCAAAGCCCCTAAACGACATCCCTAACACCCCCATCCTCCCCCCCAGATGATGCTGAATTATGAACGTGCCACATCATGAGTCTCCTGGGGCGGGTAGCTGTGCATCGCGCCAGGAAAGCCGCCCTGCTCTGTGTAGTCTTCCTGATGGCGCGAGCGTGGAGCAGCGCCTCCCTGGCCTTGGCGGGGGCGGCGGTGTCTCAAGGACCCCAGGGCTGTCCACCGCAGTGTTCCTGCAGTAATCAGCAGGGGAAAGTGGTGTGCACCCGACGTGGTCTCACACGTGTACCCCCTGGCATTCCTGCTAACACGCGACATCTCAATCTAATGGAAAACGCCATCGAGGCGGTGCAGGCTGACTCTTTCCGCCACCTGCACCACCTTGAGGTGCTCCAGCTTGGGCGAAATGCCATACGGCAGATTGAGGTGGGCGCGTTTAATGGACTTACCAGTCTCAACACATTGGAGTTGTTTGACAACCGGCTGACGGTGGTACCCAGTGGAGCTTTTGAATACTTGTCTAAACTACGAGAACTGTGGTTGAGAAACAACCCCATTGAGAGCATCCCCTCCTACGCCTTCAACAGGGTGCCCTCCCTCATGCGACTGGACCTAGGAGAGTTAAGGAAACTGGAGTACATCTCAGAAGGAGCTTTTGAGGGCCTACAAAACCTCAAGTACCTCAACCTGGGCATGTGCAACATTAAAGGTGATATGCCAAACCTAAGTCCCCTCAAAGGTCTGGAGGAACTTGAGATCTCTGAAAATCATTTCCCACAGATAAAACCAGGCTCCTTCAAAGGCCTGCGCTCACTCAAAAAGTTATGGGTGATGAACTCACAAATCACGGTGATAGAGCGCAATGCTTTTGATGACCTTTCCTCATTGGTGGAGCTTAATCTTGCCCATAATAATCTGAGCTCTGTGCCACATGATCTGTTCTCCCCGCTCAGGTACTTAGTGGAGCTCCATCTCCACCATAACCCATGGAACTGTGGCTGTGAGGCTGTATGGTTAGCACGTTGGCTAAGAGAATACATCCCTACAAACTCAACTTGCTGTGGACGCTGTCACTCACCTGCCAGCATGAGAGGTCGGCAACTGGTTGAAGTTGACAGAGGTGAAGGTGCTGCAGCCCAGTGTTCTGCACCATTCATTGCTGATGCCCCAAGGGATTTGAATATCTCAGCAGGACGAGTGGCTGAGGTTCGTTGCCGCACAGCCCCAATGTCTTCAGTGCGCTGGCTCTTACCCAATGGGACTATCTTGACACACGCCTCCAGTCACCTTAGAATATCAGTCCTTAATGATGGTACCCTCAATTTCTCAAATGTCCTGGTAGCTGACACAGGCACTTACACCTGCATGGTGTCCAATGCAGCTGGCAATTCCAATGCCTCAGCCTACCTCAATGTGAGTGCCGCTGAGCTCAATACATCTAACTTGAGTTATTTCACCACAGTGACTGTAGAGGTATTGGGACCAACCACAGAAATGCCCAAACCTAAAACCACCACAACTACAGCTGCTGCAGCTGGGACTGGGGCAGCTGGAGGAGGAGGGGCAGGACTGGGCACAACTACCACAACGGCTTCTCCATCAGTGTTTCAGCCAGTCTTCATCTCCACACCAACTGTACTGCTTCAAAGCACTGAGAGCCCACCAAGTGCAGCCAAGACATCTGTTGTGCCAGGACTCCAAGGTGTCACTGGCAAGCCAGGCAAGTCTGGGCCTAGCTTGGATGAAGTGATGAAGACCACCAAGATTATAATAGGCTGCTTTGTGGCAGTCACATTATTGGCTGCTGTCATGCTCATAGCCTTCTACAAACTGAGAAAGCGCCACCAGCAGAGGAGTACAGTGGCAGCTGCCCGCACAGTGGAGATCATCCATGTTGATGAGGAGGACCTTCCACCACCAGCTTCTGCAGCTCAAGAGGCGGCTCTAACATTGCCTGAAATCCGGGACCATAACAGCATACACAAACTGGATTTTATCAGCCACAAATCTGACTACAGTTTCCACAAACCAAAGGCTGAGTACAAACCCCAGCCTGATTTCACCCTCCACAAGCCCAAGGCAGAGTATACCACATATAATCCAAATATGGACTTCAGTAGCCACAAATCCATCCCAGATTACAGCACTCACAAATCTACCCCAGATTTTAGCCTTCATAGACCAAAGCCTGACTACAGCCCATTTAGACAGGACTATAACACTCACAAGCCTAAAGCAGAATACAGCCCATTTAAACCAGACTTTGGCACCCACCCTAAAACTAAAACAGACTACAGCCCTTTTAAGACAGATTACAGCACTCATCCAAGGCAGAAATCTGACTTCAGTCCATTCAAACGAGATTACAGTACTCAACCAAAACCTAAACATGACTATAGTCCATTAAAATCAGACTACAACACTCAGCCTAAACCTAGGGCTGATTATAGTCCATTCAAGCCTGACTTTGGCACTCATCCAAGACCGAAAACTGACTACAGTCCATTTAAGCCTGACTATAGCACTCAGCCTAAACTGAAAACAGACTACAGTGCCCAGAGATCTAAAACTGACACTAGTTACAAACCCAAGGACCCTTATACTTCCCATAAGACTGCAACTGATTACAGCGCCTTCAAGACTGATTTCAGCCCCTACAAAGCCGATTATAGCGCCTTCAAGTCTGACTTTAGTCCCCACACTCAGAGACCTAAACTTGATTACAGTCCACACAAAATGGACTATGGCCCTCATAAAGTGGACTATAGCACTCTTAAGCCCAAATATAACACCTATAAACCAAGTGGCCATGGAGCTAAATGGACAGACAACAATGTTGGGAACTCTCTGCCTCGAACCTTGCCCAGCACCATCACAGCTATGGCTGAACCCTTTGTCATAAAAACTCACAACAAGGAGAAAGTACAGGAAACTCAGATTTAATGGGCCCCCCAGAAAGTTCCCATGCTTCTCCCCTTTTCCCACACCGTTCTTGGGCCTTTCTTCATAAAATCATGCAATAGAATGCACAACGAAAAAGGACAGGAACTACTTTTTTGTACAGAGTGCAAACTTAAAAAGACTGATGATTTCTTGTTGTACATGCTTATAAATATATATAAATATATATATATAAATATATATATGGACAAATTAAAACTACTACCATGGGCTGGTGATAGAGAAACATATATTAAAAGAAATTGAAACTATTTTCTAACTTGTAACTTCTATTTAAAACAATGAGTTGTTTAAGATGCTGTCTTGACTTTGACAAATTAGGAAAGGCTTGTTTTAAAGGGGGCATTCTGTGTGATTTTTACACCATGGTACAGAGAATGCAGTGATAAGAAAAAATATTTATACAGAGAAGCCTTTCTTTAACAAAACCGAAAAAAGGTCAGTGTTGATCTTTGCAGGTTTATCTTGTAAAAGCACCAAGAATTTGTACTGTGCCAAATGTTATAAATGCAATAAAAAGGATTTTTTGAAGAAAATGCAGAAGTATTAGCGAGAGATGTTTTTTCCCCCCTTTTCTTCTTCTCATAGAGTATACTGTAACGATCAGCCAAATGCTTTAGACACTGCAGTAAGACGCTGCAGCTATACTTTAACCCTAAGTGTGCTGAATGACTCAGGCAGAATGAATCAGTGCAGAAGTCGATGGTGCTTTTTACATTGTCACACCTCAATTTGATTATTCCTTGGTATTACATACTTCACATATAAAGGAAGAGTTTGTTCAGTTTTTATTACACTTCACCAGAAATGATGTATTATGAAGGTGTGGATGATCAAAAGCATTATGATGTTAAAAATGGGTGTGTAAAATAAATTTATATAACAAAGTGTTATCATAAAGATCTGTGGTAGTTCATCAATATGAACCGAGAAGCTTATTACAAAATGCTTCTTTATTGTTTCAAGCCGATACTGTTCTTATTCTCCAACACAAACTGGTATTATTCATCATGCATCTAATGAGTGTAAAAAGAGGTGATAAATTTAGGTGATATGCTGTATGGGTGGTAACACTCTCTTGCACTTGGCCCAAAAATATAGATCCTAATTTTACTTTTTATTGCAATGCCAGCTGTTGGGCCTTCATCAATCACACTGTGGGCATTTTATGGTTATAAATGCTTTTGGGTCTTGTGTTTAACTAGGCATTTTTCATCCACTGCAATATCCCTTTTCAATCATAATGTAACCTCTACCTAACGAGGAAATACAATAGGCCTTTATAAAATCCATATGTACTGGTTAGTAGCTTATCTTGGACTCACGGGCCAGGTTGTTTCTGCAAATCCAGCACCAGGAATAGACAGTTTATAAAAGAGGAGTAAGGTGTGGCATGTTTGAAAATGACAATATGGATGTGGGAAATTAGATTAAATGGATACCAATGAAGTGAAAAAAAATAAGTATGGGTGATCATTTTCACAAAATGTCAGTGAACTAAAAAAAAAACAACTCTAGATTTACACACACACACACACACACACACATGTTGAATGGAGCACAGTAATGTTTAGAAACACCTACAAAGTTTATATTTGTGTCTCAAATGCTAACAGTAAATGTTTAAATTGATAGGGGATATAGGAGCTTCTTATATACTCAATGTGCAGTACAAAGTGAGAAGTGTGTTTTGGAGGATGACAGTCAAAACCTAGCAAACGAGGAAGTGACAGTGGAGGGTGAAAGTGGGAAAAGATTAAGGCCACAGGTTGAAAGGGACAGTAAAAAGGAAGAGTGGACACACAATAATCCAATACTGGCATTACATTATAAAGCAAAGAAGATTATAATAATTTTGATGGAGATTGTATTCTTTTGGGGTGCAACAATAATGTTTGAAGAGAAATACACATATCAGAGTGCTCTATTTTTTTTATTTTTATTTTTTTGTCTGCATTTGTTCTCATTGTTTAACACCTCAGAGAGGGTGTCAACATTGTTTGAGATCAATGCATTTTTTAGTCTTGCAGCCAAATATTTTAATATTTAGTGCATGTGTGTGACCATCACCGGCCCTCCCTGAAAGCTGAGCAGACATCCTTTATTAGAACTCTCCATTATAAGCCAGGGAGGGCAGTGCTACACCTCAGTGATGTGTGGGGGAAACAAAGACTGGACAGGACAGACAGGACGAACAGGGAAAGAAGTTAATAGGTGGTGCTATTGCAGTTAAAAGATTGAAAGATGGTGTGTTATTCCCAACTATTAACTGCCCATCAATAAAAATAAATAAATCGAAAAAAGAGAAGAAAACCAAAACAGCACAAAAGAAAAAGAGAGTCAATAAATAAATAATTAAACAAAAACGGTACTGAGCATCATAGTTGTGGATGACTTGATAGTGTAAAATAGAATGCAATAGAACAGAACAGAACAGGCCAGAAGGGGACACCAGTGCAAGAAGAGAATGAGTTTAGGGTAGAAATTCTGGAGAGATTCTCAGTACATTCTGAGTGCTCTATTCATATAAATTACAATGAGCAAAAGTGTTATTGAAATCAGATGTAACATTCGGGACATGAGACACATTAGGTTAGGAAACAATGTGTTTTTAATTCCAAAAACAACAACAACAAAAAAAAGTATCCTTGAGATGAAACAAGGGTAACAACAGTGAGCCCAGCGGCTTCAAAATTAGTCTCAGGCAAAAGTCAGGCAATGAAATTGACTTCAACTCTCCCTATCCTTCCCTTCTTGCAAGTTAATGTGTCTGTCTGTGGAGGACATAGTTTCCATTTTAAACACAGAGCATTTTCTGCACATGCAAGATTGAGGCACATGAATCAGATATGCAAGGTTCTATGCACGTCTCGATATACTGAAGTGGAATTTCTGTTGTATGCTGTGCTAGATCAATGAGGATAAACCAAAATTTACAGAGGACAGTATAAGTGAAACATGAGGATGTTAATGATAGAAAAGGCTGCATGAATTATCTCATTTACATACATAACATTGAGCATACTAGTTTCATAACTGTGTTAACTATTTCTGACTGCATTGAGTCATACTTCAGAGAGCATGTTTTGGCTCCTATTCCTATTATTTACTCATAATAATTCTTGACAACACCAGAGCTGCCATTTCCCAACTGTCTCCAACTTGAAATATGTGAGAAGACTGTTTAAACAAGTGTAAACTCGGGAGAATTCAGTATGTTCCATACAGTGCAAAGGGGTAGGGTGGATTGCAGACAGGTGTATGAACAGATGTAGGTCGTGTATTATGCATCAAGTTATACTGTGGCCTATTCTCTTGAAAGCTTGGCATTCAGTGTTTTTTGCCTCTGTACAGCAAGATGGATCTTACGGTACACACTAATGTTCAGAACAGAAATATGTTGTGCTACTACATGTGGTAACGTATTAAGATACACTGTGCTATAAAAGGCTCTGTCATAACTAATTAGTCAATGTAGCTACAGGGTCATCAATCAGCCAATCAGCTAGCTAGCCAGTGAAGGACCCATCTCCATTGGAAACACTCCCTCAGACATATCTTCCTTGTCCGTGTCATATTTTTCCCCTCTCATGTGCTTCATTAGCAATCTGAACAAGAAAGGCAAGATGCACCCATTTACTCCCAATTTAAAAGGGTCACAGTCATACAGATATTGAAATATAGAAAAGATCATTTAAGGGAGGGAAGATGCATAACTGATTTCTGACAAAGATAATACATCCATAAGACATGACAAAACAACCCACAAGGGGGTGATTCTAACATGTAATGACATGGCAGTAGAAACACGTAACAAAGGTGAATGTGGTGGTGTAAGTGTTTAAGAGAGTCGCTGAAATAAATCTGCACTCACAAATGAAGGAAGACAAAAATAATGTGACTTATGAAGTGGAAATGAGAAGAAAATAAAGAGATATCAAGGAAGGGGAGAGAATGAGAGTAAGTCAAAGTAAAGAGAAAGAAAGAAAAAGCGCTTGGGGAAAAGAGTAGAGCAAATGTGATGCAAGACTGCCAGCTACAGATGGAATAGGGGATATATAGTCTGGCCATCATGTCTCGCACATGACTGGTGAACAGACTGGACGACACCAGAAGGGGTGTGCTGGGTGGTGATGGGTTGAAGAATAAAGGTTAGTGTTACCACAGCAGCAAATAAGAAGTGCTGATATCGGTAATGGACTGGACTGGGGGTACTTGAGGGGGTGGGGTGGGGGGTGGAAGCAGAGAGGATGGGGTAGGATCAAGAGGTCAGCACAAATAGATCTGTGGGGATGTTAACTGTCAAAGTGCAACCACGTGCACGTAAGTGTTTTCAGTGTGTTCTGGAGAGCATGGAATTTAACTGTTCAGAGTCATCAATCCAAAAAAACAAAAACAAATAAGATATAAAGTTAATTTATCTTGCATCTGGGTTTACCTCGTACTCCAGATAAACTTCAAATGTATTTTGTTTAACATAAAAATGTTTCTTTTTGTCATTTTTTAAAAAACATTCCTCGTGTTTGAATACCCACAGATTAATGAATGAAACCGCTTCAGATTTACATCCCCAGTTATTGCTACAGAATGTGTGTGCTGAGCTCATGTCCTAAGAAATGTGTGTGCACATGCCAGTGTGCTAGTGGAGCAGACAGGAGGCTATTCTCAGCAGGCCTGGGAGCATGCAGCCTTGTGAGTCAACATGAGTCAGAGCCAGAGAGTCGTATGGTTCTAATGTCAAATAAAGGGACTGGACAAGATCACACACCCCCTGTGCGGAGAACAAGGCAATGTTCATCGTAATAAATGAAAAATCAACAATTAAACCTCAAACCTCACTTGATATTAACAGTGTTGCCTTAGCAAGATAAGTTTACAATTCTTACCGAGATCAACAAATTTGTTCATCAAGCAACTTCATTTTAAGAAAAAATATGAAAAACATAAACCAAGGACACAAAATACAGAGCGATGTGGAAACGGTGGAGGCTATATGATATTTACTGGTGTATCCGAGTTTAACCATGCGAAAATAGATGCAAATAACCATATTTACTGACCAGCTGGAGGTATGATTTGCAGTTACTGAGGTCAACAGTGGCAGGAGAAAAAAAAAGGGGGGAGAAAAAAAAAAAAAAAAAAAATCACACGACTCCTGGCAAGAAGCCCAGCTCTATCTAGGTTGTAGTGTTGAATAGGTGCGTGCCAAAAGATTTTATTAACAATATACATACTGTATACTATGGTCAAATTCACACATATTTTGCCGTTAAAATCTAAATTGAATGACATGAATTTCAACATGTTTTTATTTTCTGTTTTTATACAATGGGAAGAACCACTCAAGTGTGTTACTCCCCGTGAGTTTTTATTGCCCTTTTGGTGAGTGAAAAACATCCCTGTGTTTTTCTTAGCAGCCAGAGACAACGATGAAGTCTTACTTTTATGATCCTGTCCAGTAGTTGAGGCTGAGGTGTGTGCGTATAGTAAATCATGTCGACTGAAAGCAGCAGAGGAGGAGGAGCTGCCACATATGTGAGATGGTGGTGTTGAGGATTTTGTGCATGTGCCAACACACATGCATACAGAGCACAAAATAAAGTCACTGACCATTAATGTCACTCCTTTTGTTCAGATTTACAGCCTATGGAGAATTTGTGATCACAGGTATAGCATCACCCATTGATACTCTGGATTAGTGCTCATTCGCTAACTCACACGATGACAAACAGAAGGATAAATATATCACATTGTTCAAATACCTGAAAGTGCAGGCTAATAATGAATATAACATTTTGACAGATTTCGATGTTAGGTTTCTGAGATTATTATTTGACTGGACATCAATCAATTAAGCAACCAGTGCAATGGAAAGCAATAATAGATCCTATACAAAAAGTATATGGTGAACAATGTCTAAATGTTCTTCGCTTTGGCCATGTTATCTCATCTTCCTGTCTGCGGTATGGAGTTTATTTAAACCGAGTATATCATTGCTATCAACACAATATTTACAGTGTTCTGATAAGAAAGGTATCACTTTTATGTAGCATGTAAAGAGAAAAGAAGTAAAAGCAAGCATTTTCTGCAATTGCAAACTTGACATACCATGGATTTCATCTTTTCTAAGTGAATGAGCCTATCATACAGGAAGAATTTTAGTGAAGGAAAAATCAGGGAGATAAAATGTTCTCCTGCATTGCTCAAGATGTTACTAAAGGAAGCAAAAAGTGACTGCAAGAAAGAATTAAGTAAGGTGCTTAATCTAAGATCAATCCATGACATTATGGTATGGCATAACAGAGAACAGCAGAAGATGGACACTTAACAGGTC
Source organism: Siphamia tubifer (assembly GCA_020466265.1). Classification (NCBI taxonomy): domain Eukaryota; kingdom Metazoa; phylum Chordata; class Actinopteri; order Kurtiformes; family Apogonidae; genus Siphamia; species Siphamia tubifer. The sequence continues at coordinate 31,348,701 of CM035794.1, read as the reverse complement.
CATTAAAAACAATGGATGCAGACAAAGAGCAAAGAACTGTCACAAAAAATAAGTCATACAATTAATAAAGAGATAAGAATAAAAAAAAAAGGTGATGGATATATTCGAAAACATCATCTTACATGTTAACGGCTAAGAATTCATTCTGTAGTAAAGTAAACCTAGAATCAAGAATTTCCACTGATGTGAACTTCAGAATCATTGGCGATGGGCTAATGTCAAAATCTTGCTGAGAAAATGTGCACTGCTCTGCACAGAATGGCACATGAAAGCAACGTCAAGATGAAAGGTCTGACGAGCTGCGTAAAGCATTCAGAGCTGAAACACAGTTTTAATGTGGATTCAGAATTATTCAGCTGCCGCAGCAAACTGCTTTCAATGTGTGTGCAGTTTGGTCAGCAGTGGTCTTCAAAGATCAAACTAATCAATGCAAGACTTCTGTGCTTTTGTTTGGTTCTTTTTTTTTTCTTCAGTAGAGTATATATGGAAATGTGGCAGCTTTGTTTACTCACACAATAAAATATACACAAAGAACAAATGAATGTGAGGTGAACTCTAATCACAATGGAAGGGGAAAAACATGCTCTAAAGCAGGTCTGAGGTAGTAAGGTACAGAGGCCAATTGGAGTCACATGTTCAAATGGATCCCAAATTAACAGTGTAACCAAAGGAGCTTACTTAAAACACCATCTATTCTTCACAGAAAACGGATGTGGGCTTTACTGGCAGATCTAAAGCCATAATGAAACAATAAAACTGTTTGTAGACTTTCAGCTCGTTCCTTTTTAACTCAGACTTCAAATAAATCTGGTTGGACCTGAGCATGAAAAGTTAAGTAGTGTGAGGCAGTTACCCTTTACACAGGGACAAGATGTATGTACAGCACACGTGTGCCTCAACCCTGTTCACACAGAATCACTGTTTTCTAATGCTCATTTGTGAGGTTTTTAGACTTAGCCTTATGCAAGAAAAAAAACAAACAAAAAACCCACTTGAAATACAGATGTATATGTGACTGTATGAAAACTCATGTAAAAGTGAATGCAGGTAAACCTCTACCAGTCTAACTATGCCACCTCTGCACAAAATCTGATCAAAGCATATGCCATCTCACAAAGCAGACAGCAAAGAGCATTTAAATTCAGTAGCTGCTGATTAATGTCAGACAACAAGAAAACACTGAAAATGTGACGTTGCTACATTTTCCAAAGGTAAATTGGAAATCCATAAAGTATGTCATTGGAAGGAAAAATTTAAATATGAAGTATATCATGCAACGCACACCAGAAGCTTGGAAATATATGTATATATATATATATATACACACATACATAAAAGCCGATATACATATCTTTAAAGAGCATACACATTGTGGTGCGTTAGACCGGCTTGTTTTTCCATTTGTTACAGACAACAGTAGATTACACAAAACAATAGTTTTCAGGTCAGTGTGAAGTTTTTCAGAAAGCAGGACTTCTATGCAAGAAATGGTTCAGTCATGCCATGTGGCCCCAAGCTGAGCATGACCTCGTCAGCCTGTCTGATATTAAGAGTGGCCAATAATTAGAGAGCCAACTATATGGCTATTCTCCCCCAACCACTTACTTGTCCCACACTCCAGCTCATTAAACACATGAAAGGTGTATGTGTGTACTGGTTTGTGTTTGTCTATCAGTTACAGGTTCGTTTACTGTGTTATTAAAATGCCTCCAAATCAAATCCAAAATGGTCTACATGTTATTATTTGTGGAATGGTGAAAGACTGTTCAGGGTATTTCTAGCAGACAAGGTATACATCACACTATATGCTATGCTGCATCACCTCCCCTTTGAATCCAGAATGCACTGTGTAAAAGTTCAGCCTGTATTACCTCTGTTACTCCTCTGGCTTGGCTGTGGAAATTTGGAAACGGTGGCAAAAAAAAATAAATAAAAAGAGGGATTACCATCTCACCTTTTTCCCAGGATCTCCATGTAAAAGTCGCTATTATAATACAAACATGGACTATAACAGTGGTAAAAGGTCATCATGCTATTCCATTTTTGCTGTTCAATAAAAAAATGAATAATATGACCTTCATATCTTCTATAACTAACATGAAGAGTATCTCTATTATGACAACTTCTTAACCTTGTGACATAGGTAAAGAAAGTCAGTAGTTATTGGTCATTGGCAACATCAGGAGAAGAGGGGACAGAGGAGATGAGAGACGAGACGGGAGGAGATGAGAGACGAGACGGGAGGACAGGAGAGGAGAGGAGAGGAGAGGAGAGGAGAGGAGAGGAGAGGAGAGGAGAGGAGAGGAGAGGAGAGGAGAGGAGAGGAGAGGAGAGGAGAGGAGAGGAGAGGAGAGGAGAGGAGAGGAGAGGAGAGGAGAGGAGAGGAGAGGAGAGGAGAGGAGAGGAGAGGAGAGGAGAGGAGAGGAGAGGAGAGGAGAGGAGAGGAGAGGAGAGGAGAGGCTTGGCAGGCGTTTACCCACCCACTCATTTGGCAGCAGTGGCACCAACAGTTTCCTCACAGCAGTACATGCATCTATTAGTATTGTTCCAGGAGATAATAACTCCGCATGTGTGATTTTGTGTGGATGTGTGTGAACGTACATGCGTGTTCTGAGAGCCAACTCGTAGCCTACAGTGGCAAAAACTTACATTGAGGTGACAGACAAACAATATGGAGTAGCCATATAAAAAAGAAAAAATATGGATGTTAGCATTGCAGTTATTGCATGTCTGTGGATATTAAGAAAATAGTGCTAACAAACATTACAGTCTGAATGTTGCCGCTATAGTGAAAACAATGCAGCTTTTACTATAACTTTAACTTTAACTATACAGTAGCTCTCATGACTGGAAGCATTTGTCCAATAATACAGAGTATGATACATTCTGATTGCCAAAAAAATTGCTCATTCTTTTTTCTAAATAACTGAAGCAACTGAATAGTTTTCCCACAAGTAATATCCTTTGCTTACAGAGAAGCGAACACACAGACACACCAGAAATCATACTGTTCAAGCTATTTATGCAGTCTGATCACCTTTCAGACAAGCTTTTACTCAACTCACATATTCAAAAGCAAACTTCTTCTACATAGTCAGCTGGCAACAAAAGCATTTTAAGAAACTGCAGTGCCCCGGCCAGCCTTTCTTGGAACTTCCCCTGCATACACCCCTGCGCACAGAGATTCAGCCAGCAAAGAGGTTTAAAGAAACCATATTTCTATAGCTGGCCTCAATTGAAGCTATGCTTGCACACACATCCATAGAGCTCTCTGCCTGTCACCCACTTCTGCCATTAGCTTTATCTGTGTGAATTAAAAGCTGTGTGCCCAATCCCTTTTTTTTTTTTTAAGATTTTGCCAGTCTTGTTCTTTCTCTTTATGCCCTCAACTGTCCTCTAAGAAAGCACAGAAAAAGACGAAGAGGGGAAGAGCATGGAAAGAGTTGCTGATCGCTGACACAGCCACTGAGATAGCCCTTCTCTTGTTGGAAAGGGATATAAAGCAATGGGATGAGAGAGGAGGTAGATCGAAGGAGATGGTGAGAGGAGGATAAGGGTCCTGGAATGAGGACATTATGCTAGGGTAAGCTGGCAAAGGATTACCTTCAAATCTCCCCCTCTCCGGCCTTCATTGGTGCTTACTTATTCAGATCTTGGGGCCTATACTTCTTTGAAAACCAGGTAAATGGACATGCACACAGGAAAAAAATATCTTGTGAAAGTGGAATGTGATAAAGACAAAGATAGAAAATAAGGCCACAGGGGGTTTCAATAAGTGTATTTTTCAGCTCTGCGGGGGGCTAATGTTAATAACTCAATCAGTGAGTAGCTTCTAGCGAACCGATGTGACATATGGTCACAGACAAAAAGCAGAGCTAAGGAAGAGAACAGGTTACATTGTGAATGCACAGCAGGGTGTGTGTAGGAGGGGATGCATTTGCCTTGGCCAGCGATGAGAGCGAGAGAAGATTAAATAATCAACAGACACTTTATGATAAGGACAAATCATTTCAATACACGTATGCCTGACTGTTGGAGCCTACAGTCAAGATGATGTCAATGTGTAGCAACTGCTGCGTTGTCAGGGGAACCATTAGCAAGACTGCGAGGGTGGTATCTGCTCTATGCTGGCCTCCATACTCACGTGCTAGACCTCTTGCATCCACAGTGGTGATTGCTCACAGAATTTTCCGCAACAGAAGTCTAGGTCTCCAGAGCTACAAATACAGTTTCAGCTGACACCAATTCCAGTTAAAACAACAGTAATATAAGACTTTGCTTACTTTCATAGATTGTATATGTGTGAGTCCTAAAGACAACAATTCAGGTCTATACGTTTGTTCAAACATCAGTATATTAAGTATCATCAAATAAGCAGGAACAAACTAACATCATTAAAGCATAAAACCCAAGAGCCGCATCCTTAGGCAGGCTCCTCAACACTACCATATGGTGAAAGGAAAAACTATGTAGTGAGCAGTATGAATTATATAGGTCACACTGCAGTCCTACATCAGAGAGGAGACATTAAAATCTTAGTATTATCTTGAGTGTTTTAATGTTAGGCAATTGTTTCATATGTTTTAATACAAATACTCTTTTTAGTGATAAAATTACACCAAAAATATAATTTATTTCCCAATGCTACTTAGAACAATGTGTATTCCTCAGTGTTGGATGAAGGCCTAATAGCTAGTAGCTCACAAGGGCACTAACATATGTTAATGTTGTTTACAGGTTACATATGTGTAAGATGGGTTCCCCTGTAATATACTTTCAAAAGTCTGTGGTTGAAGAAACCTGAAGACCATGTAAACAAAATGGTATCAGAGAATGAATAGGAAGTGTGTTTGTGTCCATTCACTGTATAAATACTGTTGCACTAATACACTACCAATTTAGGTGGGAACATAAATTGACAGTCAAGTGAAAACTAAAGTAAGACGAGACAATAATAGTTAATTACGAAATAAACTACCGAAATAAAGCTGCTTTATGAGGCAGAGCAGGAGATTAAAGGAAATCGCCTTTCAAGATGACACAGAAATTAAAAGTCTTTATTAACCTTGTCAACACATGCTTCCACATCCTTCAAAGAGGGACTTTCATGTTGAACCCTAACATACGAATATTTAAAAATCCTAGTAAGTAACTTTGACTGTAGTGAAACATTTTGTCTCTATAAAATATCAGCAATCTTAAAACTGGGACACCTATGGGGAAACTGCTGAGCTTTTCCTGCATATGTGCCCTGATGCTTCTGCCTCAATCAAAAATGTAGTCAATGGCCCAAGGAAACTCAACTAGGAATTTAACACTAGACTTTGCTTCAAACCTTTTCTTATTCTTGTAAGTGTCACCCTCCGTTCTCAATGAAGAGTGTTAACTGACGGAGCAGAGTGAGTGATTGAAACAAACAGCATGCAAAATTGTTATCTTCTCGATGAACAGACTAGTATTGAGAGAAAAAGACAGAGGAACAGTTGTTGAATAAAAAGACAGGTAATAGACATATCTGTTGACACAGCCACTAGCCAACTGGCTGGCTGCCTCTACTATCCGCAGTCAGACCAGAATTCAATATGTAGTTTGCCTTTTTTTTCCCCCCTTAAACTGAGACGGACCAAGGGATAACGTAAAGAAAGGCAAACAAAAAGGCAAACAAAGACACAGCAGAGACAATGTAAGCCTAGTCTTCTTGGTGTTCAGCTACAGTCACTTACAGAAACATATTCATTGTTTTCTGGCTTTATGTTCAATAAATAAGAAATGTGTTTGACTAGGAATGTATGTGAACCCAAACAATGTCCCATTTTTAATTACCTTTTAACTTATTCACTTATTTAATAAAGCTTCAGTGTTGGCTGATGATAACAGACTGTCTTCATACATAAGAACAGAAAGAGGATTGCTGGAAGATAGTGCAGTTGCACGCAAGCATTATAGTATTACCCTCAGTGATGTAGAAGACTACTGCAGTGCCCTTCATGTAGAGGAAAAGGCCATAAGGATTCAGCTGGTCCCAGAGCACAGTGTGTGCCTGTGTCTTTGCACTGTTTGCAGGATATGCTTATCAGAGTGAATGGTGAAGTTGCAATTCCAGTGCGCGCGCACGCACACACACACACACACACACACACACACACAAAGCACAAGGTCAGCCTCGTAAATGAGTTGGGGCGATAAAGTGGTGAGCAGGTTCCTCACTTCCTCTCATCTCCCCATCTCTATTCTATTCATCTATCGCTCAGTTACTGATAGTGTGAATGCCTTTATATGGGTCAGTCTGCTCTCCTTCAGGACATAATTCAAGATTTTCAAGGAACAAAGCCGCTCAACTGTGACACTGATACACACAAACAGCCTGAGCATTACGTTAAGTGCGATAAACCTAAAAGCTGAACTACGGGGCACCCATTACTCTTCAGTAATGTGAACAAAGTGCTAATGTGAGACTTAAAATATTAAAACTCAGCAGACATTACTGTTAATACTCTGAAGGTGTGTTTCAAGGTCAAAGTTTAATCTACTATTTTAATTAAAACAGGCTTGGTTTGCCAGTTATAGTTGCTGTTGCAGCCCTCTCTCACCAGTCAGCACAAAGGAATAGAGCTCAGGGATCCTTTGTGTGATGCATAGCCAAGATAAGGACAGAAAACAGATAAAAGTCTCAAAGCAATGGTGAGGTAGTTACATTTCCAGTATTATATATACTAAACTTGCAGAAAATATAGTAAATCATTACAGTGTTTCCCACAGACCAAGTGGCATTGTGTGGTGCTATGGGAGCAACCCCCCTCCTCTATTAAGTAATTATTATTATTATTATTATTAAGCTAGTACCACATCACATGTCACCAGTTGCGGAATTCACAAACAGCAGTGATTTACTTGTAGTACATACACACACACACACACATATATATATATATACATACATACAAATGTCTTGTGCAGATACAGTAACAAGTGGCCATACTGTTCATCTTGTGCCACGGTCATGAATTGATGTAGACAGATCCGGTCTGTGGTTATACAGCAGCAGTAATCTGGATGAGGGCTGCCGCCTGTAAGTGTGGTCTGCTTAAATACCATATGTGGTGGAAAAAAAGACTTCAGGGGCAGTTCACCATTCCCACTGTCTATCTGTGTTGCTGACCAGGAAACCACACCATGGATTATTCATAACATATACCAATTCCCTTGCTCGCTCACATACATTTTTCTTTGCATGTGTTCACCTAAGAATGAGAAAGTCAAACCGAAGAAAAATGCACAAACACCGATGTATGACAGCACAACATGAGTGAAAGAGAAAACCAAGAGGAGGAAGAAACATGTTCAAAGACTGCGAGATGTGATACATGTACAATCTGCCTCATGTCAAAATAATTCAAGCACAATCAGACGTCAATGTGAGAGCATGAAAGCTGAGGATTAATCAAATACTGTCCTACAGTCCTGAAAGGCAAAGTAAGAGATATAAAAAAAGGCTCAATTGCGTGATGGATGCATTCTGTGTACCCGTCAGTGTTGGGTATAAATACATTTGACAGTAATGTGTTACGTTACTATCAATTAAGTAATCCATTATGTTACTATACTACCTATCAATAAAAGTAACTCGATGGGAGTACTCCTCTGTTTAGATGTACCCAAAGTTCTGACTACTGTATATGAATCACTCATGGAACCATATTGTAACTGCAGGATAATGACTGGAAAGACAGTCAGCATATTGCAGGTGTTATTTAACATTAGACATTTGATAACAAGCATGAGCCCTAAACAAGGTTACGGCCACCTCAATTTCTACTCAACAGTATATATTTTTTCTAAGTGCACAAGTATATGTAAACAAAGCGTTAAACAGGTAGGTATTGATCCTTTGAGAACTACAAATTTAACAGCTGCCATAAATAAAATATAATGGGCCCAATGATAGCCTTATAAAGACAAAAAAGGTGGGCTAAAAAAAATGTTCAATGTCACTTCCTCTTTTCCTTTATCTTAAACTACATGAATGTAGCTTAAATTATCTACATGTTTAGGCTGTGCACAAAAGAACAGTGCATGACACCAATAAAACTACTGTACAAGCGCATACGTGCATGGAAACAAAGTGTTAAACATGTTAGTTAAACATGTTAGTGTTGAACAGGTAGAGTTAGGGCACTCATCCCTGTTTTGTCCTTTTCGCTGGTGAACTCAAAACAATGTGCGTACTTTCATGAATCAAAGCCTGTCCACACACTCTTAAATTACTTATTTTGGAAAGTAATAGCGTTACTAATTACTGAATTCGCAAAACTAAAGCGTTCGATTACATGTTCCTGAAAAAAGTAATCAGTGTACTCTAACACGTTACCCACATTACTGGTACCCATATGGGTGTGACAAAAGCTAAATTAATTTATCAGAATTACACTGACTGCAGATGTGCACAGAGATAGAACAAATAAAAGGTAACATGATGACAACTTCCAATTCTCCCTTTGCCACAGTGTGCTTATGCTTGGGTGTCACTGGTATTGTAATAATTACCACAGAAAAACACAGAAGAGAAATCATAATTCTCTTGACATTGAAAAGGTGTGGTGTTTATTAGCCTTCAATCAAAGTGTCACCAAGAATAGGTATTAAAGCAAACTCAAAAAGATCTGGAGAGGCAGGCATTACGAGTGGCATCGCATATTCCCTACTGGTACGGTGAGTCATCAATGCTCCAGAAGTCAAGCAGATCTGACCACAACACACCAGCCCTCACCTGCTGTGGGGCAAAGGGGTCACAGGGACCCCTTCCAGGGCAGGTTTTAGGAGGCCTCAAACAAGGGAGCAGTGTGCATATCGAATGGCGAGGAAAACGAACACTCGGCACACAGACACAGAGGTAAGTCAGTGTGTGTGTGTGTGTGTGTGTGTGTGTGTGTGTGTGTGTGTGTGTGTGTGTGTGTGTGTGTGTGTGTGTGTGTGTGTGTGTGTGTGTGTGTGTGTGTGTGTGTGTGTGTGTGTGTGTGTGTGTGTGTGTGTGTGTGTGTGTGCGTGCGTTTCTGTGTATAATTAGAGGTTTGCTAGTTGTTGGGTTTTTTGTTTCATAGTTTGATTGTTTTTTTCCTTTTGCTTTTGTCATGTCAACTAATTGGGTGGAAAGAAAATTCAAGTGTTTCTGTTCCACTTGTTAAAGAACACAAAGCACTGTAAAAATAGCAGTTTAACCATTTCGACGTACTCATGCAGCGTTTAAAAAAAAACAACACTATCCATTGCCCATTTGAATGGAAACAAGATTTTTTACTACAATGACGACAGACTGTACAGCTGTCTCTGGTAAACAAAGCTGCTTTATTTCATGAACTCAAAACAAACTTAAGAGTGAACAGGATTTACTAGCTTTATTGGTATTAAGATCAAATATATTAAAAAAAGGAAATGGCTAAACAAAAAATACAGCACATGCATGAATGCATACTGTAAATGGACTTTTCTTTATGTCAAGAACTCAGAAATGCTATGAACATTTGTCTGTGTAAAGTAAAGGGAAAGGTGTAGTGAGTAGGCAGTGAAGAGTGGCACAGTAAATGAGAGACCACCCAGACTGAACAGGGTCAATAGGACCGACAGTACACGTAGGTGGAGGAGTACACCACATATTACTGTCTACTTAGCCTGCTCTTGTTCTTGTTAAATCACATACTCCATCGCTGCTTCATCATCTTTTGTACTCTGTAGAAAATGTAAAGGTAAAACTTAACTGTACTTGGCAAATGCTAATGTGTCTGACTCAGAACCTGATCTGCAGACACTAATCATTCTAACTTTTAAGTGTAATTGGGGTCATATTGTATCAACTTGCACCTAATTTTTTAACAACTCCCATTGAGGACAGAATATTGTAATGAGGCACTGAGAATAGTTTAACCATTGTTTTAGTGTCTTTTATTAACACAACACCAATAATTACATCTAATCTCAGGCTGAGTCATTCTTGATAAATGCATCATTGCAGTAAAATTCTTCTCCTCGTTAGCCTGAGAGTTTCAAGTTGCCACCCAAATGAATAAAAATAAATCAACACAGAGCCACAGAGATTAAGATAGTGAATGGGTGTTTTGTCAATGGAAGGTGGGAGCAGAGAATTATTTATTTATTTATTTATGGGCGTTTAAAAAAAAAAAAAAAAAAAAAAAAAAAAGAGGAAGTGTCTGGGGAATGGTGTTTACCAATGTGTTTCTTTCCTGCATCAGAATTATATGCCGCTGTTTCGGTTCCACACTGGGAACCGGAGCAGTGTCTGTCAGAGATTAACGCCACACACGGAGAGCAAGAGCAAACGGGAGACAGACAAAGAAAAAAAAAGAGAGAAAAAAAAAAGGAGAGAAAGAAGACAGAGCAGATAAACACAAAAATGAGTTTTGAAAAAAGGATTTATACAAGTAAAAGAAATGTTAAATAACCAACACAGAATCACAACAGGGGCACAAAGGGTAGTAATTTGGCAGGGGTGGGACAGACGAAGTGATACCAGAGCTTCTTCTCTTCTCTCATGCTACATTAATTATGTGTGTCTGTATCAGAAGAAATTAAGTGTGTGGCAGTTTAGAGGAGGAAAGAAAGTAAGAAGCAGAAGGAAAAGAAGACAGGGCAGGCAAGGAGGGAGAGTTCTAGGAGTAAATGTCATACAGAGATTTAAGATTGGACACAAAGAGATGAAAGAAACTGGAGGGAGAGACAAATAAGTAGGGGATAAAAAAAAGAAAAGACAAAAAAAAAAAGACATGGAGAAAGACAGACTCATACAGAAGTGCTGAAGAAAAGTGTGCTCATGCCTGCACCCAAACTCAATTTCAAATAACTCAAGAGAAACTAATTATAGGGTAAAATTGTTAGAAAGAGTATGTCATCAGATCAAGAAGTCTCAGAATGGTTATTGAGCAGCTTAAGCAAGAAAATATTTTATGAATGCAAATAAATACGCTGCCAAAACCCAAATCAAATGTTATTCACGTAAGGCCATCTTCAGAATGTCTTAAAAAGCTCCCGCAATCAGAGGCTATTCACAAACGAATGAAACACATCCAGGAGAGAGAGAGACATGTAAACCTGGTACAAAAAAAAAAAAAAAAGGAGGGGGGGGTGCAGAATATGTGAAACACGACTTTGTGCATCACTTGGTTAATTTTTAGGCTAGCTGCACCAAAAATCAAATCACTTCTAGATAATCAGTCACTTCACCTACGTTTTTGAATAAACATTTGATGTGGCAGCTTGTAATTTATACAGGTCACACACCGACAGATGAGACAAAACAATACCTTGCATCAACCGTGGAATCCTATGCTAATCAAATCAAGTTATCCATATTCATGTACAAGTGCAACACAACTTAATAACCTGCACTGTGTATGCTTGGCAATATAGCACGTACACAGTAACTATGAATATATTGATCCACACCACATATTCTATTCTCCTTCTTTTTCCTTTTCTTACACCTAAATCCTCCCTCACAGTTTTTCTACCCACCTTTTACTTCCTCAAAACACCACTATGTAACGCAGCACCATACACCTTATACTCCTAAGTCTAACTTTATATATGTGTATCCAAGAGCTTTAACTTCGCCTCCACATCGTTTCCCATTTTTGGCTAGATAAGTGCTAACTCTTAGCTGTGAATGTTATACTTTGCCGTTGCATTCACTTCATGAATGTGTCTCTTGTAGTGTGTGTACGTTTCATATAAACCTATAACAGCAGGTCAGTGCAGGCAGCCAAACGGCCCCCGCACTGGGCTCTGGACTCATTATACAGCTTTCGCCTGCTTGCAAACTCCCACCTACCTGTGAAAAAGTTGCTGACACCACCAGTGACTGAAGAAAATGTACGAGTGTGTGTGCACAGAAGTGTATACGGAAGCTGTTATATGCATTATAATATTTTATTTTATTGAATCTATTTATGTACAAGAAACACTATATGAGGAAGGAAAACCATCTGCAGCATCCATCTAAATATGAATAATTATGCAGTAATGTGTACATGTACATACATTATTAACAAAAATAAAAATGCATATTATCATGTACGTGCTATTGCGCTTGTGAACCTACTCAGAGAGTTGTTCCTTCCCTGTCAATTAACCCCCCCCCTCCCTGAGTTATTTCCATCAATTATTTCACAGCCAGCCATTTTTGACCCAACAACACACACACTTAGTCCAACACATTTACACACACACACACACACACAGAGTCCAATGCAAGGCTACATTTCCATGACAATTAAACACCGGAGGACAGTAGAATCAGCCATCCTTCGCAAAAAAGGCCTTTAAAATGGAGATAGGAATGGAGAGGGGCAGTCAAAGAGAGCAAGAGAGAGGGAGTATGTGGCCTGGATAAGTGGTGGCAGGATTATAGGTAGTTCCATCATGGCTTTGGTCCGTTCACTGCCTCCTATAAAAACCTATTAGCATGTGAATGAACAGGCACACAGTGGATGGAGTTTTCTAAAACCCAGGAGCACTGATCCACTATCAGGAAAGCTAGGCTGGTGTGAGAATGTGTAGTATGTTGTGGTCTACCTCACCTGTGTCTACCTGACCAGTGTTAAAGGCACAAGTACTGTAATGCACTGAATGGATCACATGCATGGGATCTTAATGCAGCGTATGACTTTCATTGCTAGTTGTTTTTTTTTTTTTTCATATTTGTAAAACCTCAGTGATAGCAGAATTATCACTAATCCATTAGGCTTTCCATTTACACACACTTAAAACGCTTCCCCCACTATGAATAATTTGGAAGAAGACTCCATCACAAGCAGCCTGTTTGTTTACATAACAAACTGATAGGTCATTCAGGCCTTTTCAGAAATTTTGTTGCAAAGTGCATTGTGAAAATGGGAATTCCATGCAGATGAAGCAGCAACATGGAGAAAACAAGCAATGAATTTGTGTCCACTACCAAATCACATGTAGGGATGGGACATGATTTTCAAATATTCGAATATTTGTGACAAGTTGAATATAGAATACTAATTTCAAATGCTGCATGGCTTGTATTGCACTTATAAACACGATTTATTGGAGAAAAAAAACAACATAGGAACTAAATATAAAATTAATAAATAGCCAAAAATAAACACCAACTCTTGAGACTTAAATATTCCGGTTAGGCCTATACAATTTCACTGTGAAACTTCCATGCCTTGAACTTTCGCATTTTACCGTTAAATCAATTTGAAACTCCCAGCATGATGTACAGGAAACCAGAAATAGGAACCAGAGAGCTTCTGTGTTATCCGTCTTTGGTTTATTATCAAACTAAACATGTACAGTATACATCACTAAAACGAATGGACATTGGATGACAACGTTATAAAACATTTACATGTTAATTTTGCGTCCTCTTTTTAGTAACTTTTCACTAAGTTACTATAGTTTAGACCGTAACATAGCGATCACCAGCGTTAAGGGGGGCTTACATAGTTGACGCATTCCCAACATATTCGTGGCCACAATGCTAAGCATAGCAACGTTTTATTTTCAGAGTTCCACAAATCCGATGCAGTTGAAATGCTGTTCGTTTTTGACTTTCACTTAATGAAGCAACACATCACAACTTGTTATGAGAATAAATATACGACTTTAGGACATATCTCTGCTGACTTCTGAATCATTGTGCTAGGTCCTAAGTAGCTGCCTGCAGATGTGACTTAAAATTGGCGTGACAAAATGAGAAAACCAGCCAATGCCTATTGATTAAAAATACCTAAAACCAGCCGATTAAATTGGCTGACCGATTGGTCGGTCAGCCTGTATTCCGCGTGTCTTTAAAGAAGATGCTACAACATCACAGATGTGCTGTTGTGGTTTGGAAGGGTCGTGTTACAGTTGATATAGAGTATGTCACGGTGTTGACCTTGGTGAGCAATTGGAAATCTCACTTTCTGTCTTTTCTTATTGTGTTCCGTCATTGTTATTTTCACGCATCTCTTCCATCCTTCCATTGCCTCATCTGAACACGTCTGCGTCCTCCATCATCTTCCTTTGCATTAATGACGTGTTGTACCACATTATGTAGTCAGTGCAAAATGCCGTGCTTTGAGCTTTCCAATTAAATAAGCAATTCCTCAAGGCAGAGAAAATTCCTCGATCATTTTGTTTAAACGAGGTACTCAAATTACTCAAGGAATTGTTTCACCCCTAAAATGTTGTTTTAGAGAAAATTAGGCCATCACTGAGGTTTTACAAATTTGAAGAAAAAAAATTGTGATGAAAGTCATGCTTTATAAGCAATATAAAAAAAATAAGCTACATTTTTCTGTTTTTCTTCTGATTTGGACAGGGAAGAAAGAGTGTGAGATTCAGGACAAAGTAGGCTGTGAGGTTGGTAGTGTTGGTGTCTAGTGTAAGTAACATTTCTGGACAAAGAAGATGCACATGTACTGTAAAGCAGATCAAACACAGGCTATGTAGGTTTGAAAATAAAATGCTGGTTTGTAAATACTAAAATCTTGGAAGAGTTATTAATGTGGAAATGGGCAATGAAACAAACTGAAATAATAAGAGTTGAGCCAGAATGTCTCCTGCTATACTGCTTACCTCTCTTTGCAGCACCAGCTCTTTAGTGAACTGCACGGCCTCATCACTGAAGGGCTCAGCCACCGGGATCCCCCCAGGCGGATTCCTGGAACTGCGTGGACATTCAATACCTAGCCAGGGACAACACAATTGTAAGAGTTAAAGGTCAGCACACTAGCTTATCAAAAGAACAGCAAGAGGCCTAAAATGATTTTTTTTAAATATTATTTATCTCAATAAATAGAAAGGTATCAGGAGATAAAGATGTAAAAATGCCAGAAATACTCCTGAATTTAGTATGAAAAAATAATAATAACACCAATGGCGTTGGATGTTCAATTTTCCTGACCTGTAGTGGTCTAAATAAGAGATTCTACATCAAGAACCCTTTTCATGCCTCTTAACAGCTGGAGGTCAAACAGCTTAGCAACAGTGTTTCACAAAGGCACATCAGTGGCTCTCCACACATTTGCCAGTAAGGGAAGCTGCAGTGCTAAATGGATAATTGGTCATCAAAAGGTCAATCCGAGAGCATAAAGCATTTCTATAGAACAGCATTGCTGAATATGTACAATGAATCTCTGTTGGTGAGTTGTACAGAAGCCTTGTTTCCAACCAATCACTATCGATGGAGAGAGCATTGAGGTTGTTCTCACTTCTAAATATCTGGGTGTGCACCTCGACCATAAACTGGACTGGTCAGAGCAGGCTCGGGTCTTGGACATGAAAGGACAAAGCAGGCTGTTTTTTTCTGAGAAGGTTCAGGTCATTTGATGGGTGTGCTGACATGCTGTTCATTTCATACCAAACTGTTGTGACTAGTGCACTGCTCTTTGGGGTTGTCTTTTGGGGTGGCAGTATGACCACAAGGGACAGTAATCGGCTGGATAAACTGATTAGAAGGTGTGCATCTGTGTTGGGGAGGAAGGTGGACTGTGGGAGGTGTTTTGGAGAGGATGTGGGCTTTAATGCAGAGGCAACCTGAGAAACCCCAGGTACCCTCTGCATGACACGGTGGCAGCCCAGAAGAGCAGCCGCAGTGACAGACTCCTCTAACTGCGTTCTAGGACTGAATGTTTTAGGAGGTTGTTTGTTCCTGCTGCCATTAAGCAGTTCAACAGATCAGTTCAACAGGCAGTTCAACAGATCATCCCAACGGCACCGTGTAAACAAAAGGCACTACGGATAAAATATGCTGTCCTATTTAGTCGCAATCGTCCTCGTGTAAACGATCCTTAAGTGTAATTTATTCTCAAGATAGTCTACTACTACTACTTAACTTGCTTTTCAGATTCTAACCTTACAATAACCACTCTTCATGCATGCACCATTTGTGAGAAGACGACCAGAGGATGTCTGCTCTTATTTAGAATCACAGAAAAGAGCAGAACAATCCAAGAAAGTTCAAATGAGGCCAAAACAACAGTCCACATTCAATTTATGGGAACTGTCCATTGTCTGTGTAGAGTAGTGAGCGTTCAATCCGTTAAACATAATTTCTGGTTTGCTGTTCTTATTGTTACCACTATGGCTCAAATATTTTATCCGATTTAATCTATGATCTATTTATAATACAAATAATATAGAATGAACAGAAATTCTATTTTTATCAAAAACAGTATAAAGACAAACAGACCATAAACAACTTAACAGCAAAAGCTATTTAAATGGTAAAGCATTATCGAAAATGTCTGTCTGTATTACTAGTATCAATTGTACCTTTACTAAGAAGATGTTTAAATAAAAAAAAAAAAGAAAAACTTCTATACTCTTCATGGAGAGAGAGGAGGAGACACTGATGGCCAAGATCATCTGAAAGTATTTATAGATGTGGACCAGAACAGGGCACCCACATGGGACACAGTGGGTACAACAGGGCCGGAATGAAGAGGAGCTGAACTGAGAGATGTAGAGTAAAGGCTGAAAAAAGGCGAGATGTGAGGAAAGGCGAAGGGAGGGGAATATACTGCACGATGTTAGCAAAAACAGGAGCATAAAGTAATTGCAGAGAGGGAGATATTGGAGTTTCTGCTTGGCTTGGTCACAGCTCAGATAAAGGCTAGAAATGCATTTCGCTAATAATCCACAAAAAAAGGACTTGTGTATAATACACAGAGAAGTCAGGTTCAATTGTATCCCACAAAAAGTACAAAGTCTAAAACGTTTTACAAATCTACATCACTGACCACCAAAAACTCTCCAGGAGGCAAAAGACTTTTTCCCTTGACAAAATATTAAAGGGAAAAAAAACAAAGGGATTACAGTTTAATCCTGGGTTGTGATAAATCACACACTAATGTGCTAATCAAACAAAAGATATATAAAATATTATATTAAACTAAATAAAAACAGGAAAACCAAGACATGCTGTAGCTTATCTGTAACCAAATATACATAGACATGCTGTCCTCAAATGACTTGGGACCATCTTGACTGCACTCAGAATTCTGCAAACTGTACACTAATTGGAGTCTCTTCCCTGCATTTAAACCAACCAGGGAGTTACTTATTTAGCCACTTTTAACCTGCACCACGATACATAACTCGAATAGTGATAATCATCTGGGTCAGGCTACAGGATATCCATCTTATCTGATCTCAGTGACAAACAGGACGTATAATCATCATTACTGACAAGCAAACACATGGCTATGATCTATTCACCCCACAAGTTAATCGACAACATATCACACTAACTTCGTATTTGCTGTGGGAAGAAATTTTCAAAATGCCACATTTTGCAGCTCAAAGACAGAGTGGGAGGCTGTGTGGTAAAAAGGTAATATTTCAATCTGCGAGCCATAAGTCTGGTGAAATACTACACATTAGCCTAAAACACACAGACATTTCATATCCCTCTTCAGATACATATTACCCAAAATGCGACCTAATCTTCCTTCTGTCCAATCAGAAACATAGTCTCCATCTTACCACCGATTACATACAAACATTGTGCATCTTTGTCTCTGCCAACAGTGATCGTCAACCACTTTGCAATTCATCTCACAAACCAAAACTACGTGGCTCCATTTACATGTATTCATTTCTAGTGAGTAGTTTCTTTCAGTTCTTTTTTAAACCTCGAAAATAAATGGGTTTTTAGATGACGCAACACAGTACAGATAATTGAGTTGATCTCTCTTCAGTACTCATCAGGCATGAGCTTTGACATGAGTCAAGGCATGAACTTTGCTTCATCTTGCAGAATTTGTTCAAGAGCAGGGGTCTGCAACCCTGGTCCTTGAGAGCCACTATGCAGCATGATTTAGATAGTTCCCTTTTCCAACACCTGACAGTCATTATTTGGCTTCTGCTGAGCTTCATGATAGGCTTATCCCTTCAATTAGGTGTGTTGAAAGAGGGATACAAAGCCGCATTGCTACTACATTGTATCAGCCCTACTCGACTCTACTTGATTCTATTTGGACAACAGGAACTATTTCTTGAGAGCATTTCCATACAGATACTACCCTACCTGGACGTCATCACCAGCTCACGCTGATTTCTTCCATCAGCCACCGAAGAGAAATTTCTGAACCTACACGACAAATCTAGTTGTTTTTTTGTTTCTTTTTTCTTTCAAATGGAAGGTCACATGTTCACAAAGCATTGACAAAGACACAAATCCACCAGTCAGTGTTTACGCTGCTGATACATCCCGTTAAAGGACCGCTTGGAACCTCAGCAGAGCAAAAATCTAGAACCGGGTACCATGAGACTGGGTCCTTTTTCCTAGTGGAAATGCCCCAAAATGAGTAGAATCAGGTAGAAGCAATACAAGTGGAAACATGGCTTAAAACATGCTGGATAGTGGCTCTCAAGGACTGAGAATGCTGACTCCCAAACTCCTATCTTTCTGATGAATACAGCAAATAAGTGTAGGTAATGCGGTTTTGTTCCATATTGTCCGTCTCTTTTTGTCAGGCTGTCGATAGTTGAGACAAACTCTTATAATTAGTATTATAGCAGGAACACAACAAGCACAAGTAAAATAAAATAGATAAAAATAAGAACTACTGAGGGAAACCCTGTTATAATATTATTTATACCTTGAAACTCCATAATACTGTTGATTAATACACTTTTCATCCCCCTTCCTTTTCTTTTGCCACCATGACAGCTTTCCTTGGCCAATGAACAGATATTCCCAGCTGTTGGAAGTCTTTTGTAGTCAACCATCACCACAAAATGTACCAAAAACAACCAGTGTCGACTTGCTCACAATGGTAAACATGCAGGACTGGGTACAACTCATGACGTAATGCGGAACTCCGGCTACACTCCCTGAGAATTGGCAGGATTTCCTGGTGGGAAATATAAAAATCACGATTTTCTCCAAGATTCTGGAATTGTTGAAGAGGGTGCCAATGATAAATTAATTTTAAAACTGTATGTACTATCACCCAGTGCTGTTCAGTGTCATTCACTCCAGTTCACCTTTAAATTATCAACTGATATAATGAGGTACAGACTGAGGTACAGAATCATGTGACAGGTAAGCAAAGAATAGCAAAATATCAGTTCTTTGCAGGCCCTAGGCACCATAGCAAATAAATTGGGTGCCATTTCATTATTTCTTATGCATAGAAATATCTCATATGTCAAAGGTAAATATGAGTTGTTGGAAAGATATACACATATTACCAAGATTTGACCAAGTTGTCTAAGGGTCAATGAATCTTCTAGCCTATGGATTTAAGATTTGAGTTAATAGTAATTATATCTGCAGGCCTTACATATATCTCCTTCCTGAAACCTCCCTGGGCCCCGGTCTCTAATAAATTCTCTGAATTTCAATGAGATGCAGGAGGACACTGATGTGTAGAGGTGAGAGACGAGGACAACAATTATCTGCTGACTTTCTCTGACTGGTTTTTATGATGTAAAACTTTTTTTTTAGTGGCACACGGACATATTTTCAGGGAACAAATTTTTTCTGCTCCACTTGTCCACCTTTCATTTCACTCACACACACACAGAAGAATACTGGCACACAGGTGTGTACAGACACACACACACACACCGATCCACCCAAACACAGCCCTACACACACTAAGAAATCAGACAAATGGCACGAAGCCACACACTATGTGATGGCTAATGCCTCTTGCTGACACTGTAAATCTTTGTGTCCGAGTGATGAGTGTTTCATCTTTTTGACAGACCGCTGCTCAACATATCTTTCTGAGCAACTTTGAAAGTTCACTTCACCTGCTGTGGCCTTCATCTGAAACTCTGAAAGCTACTGAAGCTAGTAAACTTTTACAGTCTTTTCACTGCATGGTTTCCCTGAGCTTCAACGGGGCTTTATACCGACAGACTTCAGATCAATTGTATTTTTTACCTACTCTTTACCACATCATCTCTGTCTTTATCCCTCCCTTGTCCTCTTTACCTTCACAGTTCTCACTCCACCTACTCCTCCTTTCATCATATCACTGTCACCCCACCTCCCCACCCATCACAAGCTCAATTCCCTTTCCTGCCTGCTACCACTCCTTCCTTTTTCAAAAACAGGATGACTCTTTTACCCTTTATCAAACTTGCATACAGAAATGACACTGTGCAGGCCAGAAAGTGAGAGAAGAAAAGGAAGGTGATGTGGGAGTAAAGGAAAGGGAACTTCCCTTCAACTTATGAAGCACACCTCCGGCCCCCTTTGAAGCAAGGGCTTCTGTTGCTAGCCTTTATCTTTCTTTCTAAAACTCCTGTCTTTATTCATTACATAAAGCTCTGAAAGTGAAAGGAGACTGTGCAACGATGATATGGTGGCTTTAAGGAGCCTTGCTGGTGAAACAAGTCATTCCAATGAGTGGGGATCAGTGTTAAATTAGGACAAACAGTATTGCTAAAAGAAGAGAGAAAAATGCTGCTGGAGGCTAAGAAGCTGGCAGTTCAGATTCAAAGATGCCTCTCCATTGCCTGCTTTTGTTATTCTAATTTTGACTCGCTGTATTACATCATTTACTGCTTTGGGATCATTTGCAGCAGTACTATAAACAGTTTGTCAATGGCCTCCCACGTCATTGTTAAAGAAATAAAAATTTGCCACAATATGTATTGTATGAAGAAAACAGTTAATGAAACTGATGACTAATGCCAGCCTTGTGTTAATAGGAGCATCCTTCTAACTTATTGTATACTGTACATGTCTATGTGCCCGATTGCAGTTAAATTCTTCCACTGCTACTACCACCAAGATGATATGCCTGCTTTATTTTAAAATACTGAGCAACATAATCTGTCAGAGATATCGGGTCGTTTAAAGTGAAAAGGTCCAAAGGCCTTCTGTTATTTCATACACAGATAAATACAAGAACCCTGGGGCAGCCAATTCATCATGTGTGTGCCATTTCAAACACTGAGCATGATGCAGATAGGTGAATAAAACATGGACAGATAACATTGACAGAAAAGAGAAGAGTGAAGGGAGACAGAGTCCTTGGAGATTAGAGGTACAGAGATAATAAGGAGATAATAGTGGCCCAGGGCTTTCTTCTGTATGTCTAAAGGTTTAGCAGCAGTTATCACAAAAAGATAACCATGCACATAACAAAATACATACACAAAAAAACTGAGATCACATCCTCCACATACACAGTTTATCTTTTAAAAAAAGGTGCAAGGGTTTTCTTCTAGTACTGCAGATGATTGTAATAAGAAGAGTATCTAAAATACACAATACATTTGTATCAATCAGGAACAGCTCCAGTATAATGTGCCCATTAAAGTCAATACACATCAACTCATTTTCAGCAGATTATTCTTTTCTTCAGGGGACAACCACAATCAAATTTGCTCAGGGGCTATAATGCCCTTCTTACAATTTGCTCATAAACTGTGATTGAATAAATTCATTCAAAACTAGATTGAATATGTACATTCTATATTACATAAGTTAAACACCTGTTCCAACACACAGAAATATGGCCCTTTGTGTTTTTAAACAATACTAATGTTAAATGATATGCAAAATGCAAACAGGTGCTGACAAAAAAAAGATAAGGGTCCTACGTATATCGATTCTTGATGAGGCTCATTTTAAAACATCTTAATGTGTTTCAGCATCACATAGAAATTAGAATTACTGGGAGGGAAATTGCATATTTCGGGCAATCAGAGATCAAGTACAAATATTCCACAGATAACTGAACCAACATCTGTTATAAAATATATGGTACTTATCCCCCTAGAAATGGAGCGGTAGTATATAGTAGGCATATGTCGGACAAAAATAATTTTTTTATTGAATGAATTGGTGCGTTGACCCTTGGGTTTTATGCTGTCGTGTATTTGTGCATGCTGTACCACATTTATCCAGCAGTCACTGCCAAAGCGTTGTGACCATACCAATATGATTGTAACAGTATTGTATTCAAAAGTCACTAAAATATATCCCAAAATATTAGTCCCATCAACTTGCTGTTTTCACAAGTCTGTTTCCTGACCAAAAATTCATAAGTATGCAGAAACTGCAGCAGTTAGCTCTTTCCAGGTTGCTTGTGACTTCCTGGACACACACACACACGCATGCACGCATACACACACACACACAGGCTTCTTGGCTTTTATAATATAGATAACCAAGTATCACACATTAGTCACAATTCCCATAATCTAGGTGGATGTGCAAATCATTGTTGGCTGCCAAAGATATAGTCTTAGTGTTTTTATGACTAGCACAAACTGTCAAAGTGGTCGCGGAGCCAAAATAAATGACTGGACTTGCTATCAAACAGTCTCTGTATTTCATCCCATCTGCAGCATGCCCTAAAGTTAATGCACTAAAAACTGGCACAGAAGCCACTTTATCTGCCCTGTGTGTCACCATCCTGCTGGACAGATAAGACATAAGCAAAACACACGTTCAGGTATAATGGATATCTGTGGGTTACTGAATGTTATAAGGTACAAATTGTACATTCTTTGCACTGCACCTTACCACAGGGATAAGATAAGATGGATTTCATAATTATTTATAATGAAAACCTTCTAAGACAGTAGGTAGAGGTGGATAGTACAATGTCAGGACAAATTACAAGGTATTATGTTTCACCTACTATAAAAATCTAACAAAATTTAACAGGGTTTAAAGTTCAACAGAGCATGACGATTCACTAGATCTGTCATCTACTTGCACAATGGCCAGGTTCAAGTGAATATGGACACTAAACAGAAACTGGCAGAACAGGAGTCTATTCCACACCAGCCAGGGATGCCGAGGGGAGGTAGGGTCAAAGGAGACATGTGCTTCATGCCAACCCTGGTGTTTTCAAAGTGTTTGGGGTGTGGTTAGTGCACAGGCATCCTGCCCTGTGGTGAAAGGTGGACAGGAGCTTAAACTCTGCTCAGTCAGCTGGCAGGAGACACAATGTGGCATATACTCAACGTATGTGCTGCAATACAACACACTTTGAAAGCATCACCTCACATCCCAACAACAAACACCTGAGACAAAACAGGAGTGAGTTGGTTAAATGATACGGGCTGAAGTGACCTTAGTATCAAGAAAAGAAAGGGTTTTACCCACCGGCAAGGAGGAATGTGATGAGACAGGTTTCTTTGGGCATGTATAGCTTGAGGCGGGAGCCACTGAAGACGTATTCCACCACTGCCTCTGACCGGCCAGCTCGCTGCAGGAAGGGAAGGAACTGTTTGGCTTTCTGTGTCTCCTAATGGACAAAGAGAACAAAAACATAAGCCCCCTGAAAATGTTCTTCGAGGACAACTCACTGTCATTTTGAGCAGGTGAAACTCAAATGTGAGTGAAGTACAGGGTTGTGTACAGATGATTCTTCTGGTACCCGAAACTATATTTAAAAATACAAAACTCTGAAGTGGTATATTCCTGCCGAGTTATGTCACTTTAATGTCATTAACACAAAAAAAAAATATTTTGTCACAAAAAAGTGAGAAACAAATTACCCTGGACACAGAATCCAACAACAACAACCGGAAGACTAGTTTTATTGATTTTTATTTTACTGAATACTTTTTCATATCTTGGTCAAGTCTGTGCCGATTCTCAGTGACACATCTGAAACCTTGTGCGATCAAAAATAATTCTCTTCCTTCTGCCCTCATCTCTCCGTCTGCAGGGGTGAGTCACAGGCTTACTGGTGTGCCCAAGCCAAAATTAGCACTAGAGTTAAATCATGTGTATTCAAGCCGATGATACACTGTCAATGGAAGATTCAGGAATCATTAAATACATACATATATAACTTTTTTATGTGCTTTCTACAAACATGACCATGTAGGCACAACAGACCACCGAGTCATGGACCGATTTAGTGGGTATGGTATTATAGAGTAGGAGCAAAGCCTTGGAAGGAAGGACAGAGTTTACACAAGGAAAGCCAACAACCACGTCCATGTTCTACTATGAGTGGATGTGGGGGCTTAAGCCAACAAAATCCAAAAAACGATGAATGACACATTTCAGATATTTTCGTTTGGAATCTAATATTAGGGCAGTATAACACACAAGGGTTGGTACAGAAAAAATGAACTGAAAATACATGCATCAAACAACAATGTTCCCATGGGACCCCATCATATGACACAGAGTAAAAGAAGTGCCTGAGCCACAAGATGCACCACCTGAACTCCACCCACTGCAGTCCAAAATAGCCCCTCGAGTGGGAGACAACAGAACCAAACACTCTCGATCACACAAACACAGCACCTGCAGTGTGTGGGCTGTGCAGCCTAACTCGGTTCAGAAAAAAAGGAATAGACATGAGAGAGGACATCATTATGCAACCTATAGAGGCATGAGGTGAGTCAAGTGCCTTATCCACTCTCATCCCACCATCTCAGTTTATCAGCTACACTATACATGTATAAACCTATATCTGGTCTATTTGTGACTGCGTCCCACTCAATTCACATAATCCCTTTCAGCAAACCTTTAGCACCCGGCAAAATGCTGCTGACGTATTGACGTGTGTATATACACGAGTGTGTGGGGGTGTGCCTGTGCACGTGTGCAGATGTGTGTGGGTGTGTATCACAAAGAAATAGGAAAGAAAAGGAGGGAAGGATGTAGAGGGGAGGGGGGGGGGCAATGCTATTTTAGGCCTTTTATTAGAATGCTCATTACATTAGCTAAACAACTGCAACAATCCTGGACTGTGCTGCAAAGCCTGAGCACATATTCTGTTTTAAACTGACAAAGCTGGTAAAAGGAGGGAGGAGCTGCAGCTGCATTTTATGAGACTGTCCAGAAGCACCAACTGAATGACACAAATAAAGGAGAGTTTAAAAAGGACAGTGCTGATGATCACATCACACAGTATGATACACTGTAAAAAAAATATCACGCCTTAAATAAGTTGTTTTTTTCTGGGTCAGGTGTGGCATTTGTTGTTATTTTTCCTCATAGATAGAAGGGGGTCTTTCAATGTACAATATGCATTTAAGACCTTAACAAAGTAGCACAGTACTGCAAAGTCAGCATACTAATTCCCTTTCACAATTCTATTTTTAATGTTATGGGAATTTATCTGATTAATTTTGCTCAGACAGTAACACATGGTGAGATTACAGTGATGATAATGTGAAGTGGCACTACATCTGACATACAGTAGTTATGTTTAGACATTGCCAGCTGTTTTTAACCCATCTGTCCTGTTTGTGGTGAAGAGCTTTAGAAAGCTGGCTTCATAGTTCTCTTTAACATTCAATGTGATGACCCATTAAACAGCCAGGAATGTGTACATGGTAACCTTTTCTGGTGGACCACTATGTTGGGAAAAAAGACATATCTAAAAATTAGAGCTTGATTAATTTTACTAAATAAGTCTCTAAAGCCCTCAAGTACAGATACTACAAAAGACCTCAAGTGAGAGAGAGAGGATGAAGCGCTAATGTTTCAGAAGTTCAATTTTGAGTCGTTCACTAGACCATAAAGTGGCTCATCAAAATGTATAAGAGATGGCCAGTCGAGCGATGCATAGAGGCACTCAGATGATTCTACATCTTACAGCTGTTGCATAACTTTGTTTTATGGCCGAGCCATGCCTGTAGAGTAACAATAAATATAGTGGTGAGGTGTGTGTCGGATAACATTGTGTGCAATGCATATTGACCTCTATCAATGAGGAAGAGGTAAATTCAGGGGTTGAACAGTCAACACAACTGGAAATGCAGATGGATGAAGCTTTTCTCCATGCAGCCACTTCAGGCAAGAAACCATGCACAGTGTCAAAGGAAGAAAAGGAAAAAGAAGTGATATTTGAGCTAATTGTGGCTTTGGTTTTCTTACACTACAATGCAATCATAAGTACAGGTGTTCTGAACCTGCAACGTTTCTTTAAGAGTGATAAAGTAGGCTATGCATTGATGATTTAAGAAATATAGGTAATTGGATAAAATGCACCACAAAAGCACAACTTTCCTTCTTTAAGGAATCAGTCCTCTGCAGGAAGGTATGACAGTAAATGGAAAAAAATAATCAAACATAGGTGGATATGAGAAACGGTAATAGTTAACTGAAGATAGATAGATATGAATTAAATTTTTAAAATGCTCCCAGGTCATGGTTTAAAGAACTATACCAGTCATCCTTTATTTTGTATTGAGAGACTTGATGAGATCCCACTGCTAATGTTCATTTGGTGAGTACTCCCAATCAGGCTTCATTAGTTAAATGATGCTTCTATCAAGCCCCTAAGGCACACGTAAACAAGCTAGGACCAAGTACGACTGATAGTTTTAGTAATGGCACCGATTATTTTTAGAGGCTGCTTACTTTCTTTAAGATAAAGAAATCCCTTGAAGAGACTGAGAGGTAGGTAGGTGTGTGTGTGTGTGTGTGTGTGTGTGGGAAGGAGGGGGGTGGTGCAAGTTGAGGATTATTGATTGTCTAAGAAGTATCATGTGCGGTAGTGCCATTTAACATCTGACACTATGCCGAGTGTGAAAATTAGTCTTGATAGAAATATTAAATTATACCAGTACATGTCAGAGAGCTACTTATCCCATTACAATTGGAGAGCTTTCACTCATTTGTGTCATTTAACATGTGCACACATAAATACAGAATTACTTACCCCTGAGATATCAGCAACTCTGTGGATGGGAACCTCCTTCTTGCTGTGCAGCCCTTTCCCATTCTTGATAGCCCTGTAGTCAGTCACATAACAAACATAAGAATGTCACCAACAGCTCCTACACCATCATAATACATCAGGAAATGCATAGGGCTGCAAGCTTAACAGACCTAAAGAAATGGGAGCACTTTGAGCAATCATTGTAGATACAAAGGCAATTGTGACTTTATGAAGTAGTGTGTAAATTCCTACCAGTTTCTCTTCCCTGAACTGTCATTATAGCTCAACTGGAAGAGCTTAAGTAACATTTCTTTCCACATATGCAATTTATGCAATGGGGAAAGAAAGTGGAAATGGTGGTAGAGAAATTGTTATAAGGATTGAGGGATATGTGGAAAAAAATAGAGACAGGGATGGCTTCTTCAGAGCCAGCTAAGGTTTAGTGGTGAAGTCTAGTGCTGCTGATAGCTGCTTTAAAAAGCCTCAAGGGCCAGACAAGTTGTGGATGACCACAGTTACTGCAGCTGTAGAAGGATCATGCAACCTCTGGGTCACTAGAATATAGACCAGTGCCCCTAAAGATAGAGCATAATCATCTATCCAAGTATATATATGCATGTGCATTTAATAACCAAGACGAGGTTCCTTGAAGGTTGCGGGCCACTGGCCTCATGCAGTAGGAACTAAAAATAAAACTAAGGCTATAGACGGAAACCTCTCATCAGCTCTAATAAGACCCCACCAGGGACAAGGAGAGAGCGACAGAGTGAGAGAGGGAGAGAAAGAGAGAGAGAGGGCGAGAAAGCAAGAATGACAAGGGGGGAGAGAGAGAAAGTGGGTGAAGAAAAGAGACAGAAGAGCAAGGCCAAAGAAGGACAAAACTGAAAACAGCCAAGGTGGAGAAATAAGGACAAAATGTGCAAAAGGAAAAGCAGGAGGAGGGAGAGAGCAGGAAAAAAAAAAAAAGAGGGCGGGCGGGCAGTGACACTGCATGAGAGAAAAGAGAAGAAAGAAAGACTTGGTCGTATAAAAAGAGGCACTGCCTGCATCTGCTCTACCTATAGCCAGCAGATCTTAATCTATGGCAGAGTAATAAAGCTCCTACTAAATCTCTCTACTGCACCTCCATATAATTATATTCATAGGGCCTGTGTAAAGAGAGCCTCTGATTTAGTATCGAGCATTTAGGAAGGTGTATGTGTGTTAAAGCAATGTATGTTTAAAAAAAAAAAAGAATGTATGGGTGCAAGTGTGAGAGTCCTAGGAAAACATGCTAAAAACTGTGACAGACAAGGATAAATTCAATTCTTTAAATAACAAGTAGCTTGTTTAACCTTCTCTGCACTGGAAGGAAGAGCAAATGTAAAAGCAATTTAATGGAAATGCTTCAAGGTCATTTGGTTCTCTTCTACATCATCCCAAGAGCAAAATTTCTCAAGGTCAAGCAAAAAAAAAATCACTGAAGTGTGTCCCATTTAAAAAGAGCTTTTTGTGGAACATTAGACAATAGTACACCGTTCATTTGAAAGTCAAAAAAAGGTAAAAGAATAAACATAGTTTGAGAAATGTTGAGTGTGTTATTGTGCATGTTGAAACTAAAGGTAAAAGGGAGAGTGTTTCTGTATGTTGGAGCCTCACCGTGCCTCTGCAGCGAGCAGCTCGTCGTAGTGGGAGGAGCGCTGGTCGTCGTCTTGTCTGTATCTGATGACCGTAGCAAGGCCTTTACTGACCAAAGCCTCTGCGATGTTACTGGAAGAGGAGCGAGATGTATTTATGAATTATGATCATTAGCAGTCTTCATAAAATATTAGAAGTGAGGTAACATAGATAAAATAAAGGAAGGTGGCCTTGGTTTGAAACAAAAGGCCGGTTAAATGCTGGCAGTGCACGCTTAACAAGCCGCTTCCTCACAATGTTGCTGATGTAGAGAAGAGAGAATGAAGGGCAGAAAGAGCGAACATTGTTGGACTTAATGCAGCACTTAGTTGCTAGCCCTTGGACATCAGTGTTCCAGCTCAACTGTGAGAAATAAATGAAGGGACAGGGGAAGCAGCCGTGTCCTGCTTCTTTTCACTGATCTGTCTATACTGATATACACCTATGTGACATGTTTGATATTTAAGGTACATGTTCATTACAAAAGGCTTGTCCACACTATTTATGTGTGGACAAGCAGCCTAATGGTACTTACAACTACCAAATACACAGTATGAATACCATCATCACACAGTTTTCAGGACATAAGGGGTTTGTGACAAAGGCTAATGTAAACCTACTACCTTTACAAAAGATGAGCTGAATTTCTACTTAAAAAGGCTATACTTGTGAATATGCAATAGACAATGCGATATGAAAACCTTGACCTCATCAATTACTGCTGCCCCCTGACATTCATGATTGCCCATGATATCCGTTTTTTTGTAGTGAAGAACAGGCATATTGTGAGATATAAATAGAGAGTCACAAGGTCAGGTTTGTGCATGGTTATTACTCTGAGAGACAAGATCAAAGTGTGTTTTGAGTGACGATTTAAATTACCATGTGTGCATTAGATTTTACCCAGCATTCAGTGGTGTCAGATAAGCATAAGTGATGCAGTGACAATAACAGTGCAAAGTCTAGCCTACAACCAGTCATAGGGCTTGAAAGCCCTTCTATCTGGGCTCATATAATTTGTAGCGGAGAGTAGTTTAATAGCATTTCATCCATCATGCTGCATAAAATACATGTTACTACGGGAAGAGAGAAAATGTGAAGTGAGAACTCCCTCATTATGAAAATTCAATACAAAAACAAATTAATCTGCAGCGTCTCGCATTAATTTAAGTTTTGGACAACATATGTAAAAACTGTATGACTAAAGCTTTTGGTGAGCCAAATTCCTACTGGGTGCTATAGGAAATGTGTACTGTGACCACTGAGATAAAAGCATCTGATTCATGTAGCCATCAGTCCTTTCTGTGAAATATAACAGTTAATCTGGAAATGTTCATTTCAGTTTTGTATGGCTTATTACTTACATCCCGCCAATTGTGACTGTTGCACAAGTGCGGTCTGGGAAAGCAGGAGTGCCTTCTCCTGCAGTAGTAGCTGCTCTGATGTAGTCTACTGTCACATTAACCTGAGGAGACACAAAAGCAAGAGAAGAGGTCAATAAATCCACTAGGTTTACCAACACAAACTGAAAGTCAGAATAATTTACCGTATTAATTACTGTTAGGAATGTTCTTAATTTTAACTGTGTGTGTGGGTCTGTATGTTTGTCCCACTTTCCAAGGTCACCCCCAGTCAGTGTGAATCATGTCAGGCAGCATTGTAGATCACCCCAGAGAATGAGTATCCACACACTGTGGGTGTTTGGAACAATACACACATGCACATGAACACAAATAGAACCCAAATGACCCTATACCGATTGTTCTCATCACAACTCCCTGGGGACAAACTCCAGTCTCGCTGCCCTAGAGATTCAATTTTGTCACTCAGAGCTGTGTATAAGTGTGTACATGTGTATTGTACATAACCATAAGCATGTGATGGGGAAGCTTTCTTTGTAGCTCAGCCACTGGAAGAAAGCGCAAACAGCGGGGATGGAGTCATGCTGGTACACACAATCAGCAGTTTAAGAACTGCATGTCATTGGTGTCAGAAAAATGAGAAAAGAGTTTAAAAGAAAATGTGGGAATATGGCTCTGCATCATAGCATTCAGCCACTGCATAGGCACAATACCAACAAAACAGAAAACACAGAGAAGCCTGTTACAAGCACACGAAAGAGAAGACAAGCAGGACATTTACTGTAACATCAGCTTTTCATTAGATGGACAAGACAAGGACACAGTGACATGTGCAGAGAAAGGATACAAATGCCTGTACAACCACAAAACCTTGAGCTTGAAAAAAATAAAATGATACCAAACAATGATTATTTTTGTAGTTACAATTTGATGCACTGATTTAAAAAAGGGGGGGGGGTTGATGGCGACTTAATAGTGTTAAAAATGGAAGAAACTGAACAGTGGGAACAAAGAAAAATAAAAATAAAAAAGCTAAATAAACAACTCATAATATATTTCAAAAACAGTTTCAGAGAGTATACAGTTGAGAATTGAGTGTACTCAGGCATAAATGAAGGAAGGTCAAAGATGCCAGGAATATATGAAAAAAAACAGCAGTAAATGCACCTGTTGGCTCAAGAAAACAAAACGAGATAAAACAAGATAATGAGAGAGAAAAAAGAAGAAACAAACGGAAGATTTTAAGAGTAACACAAAAGCAGACAGTTGGAAACTAATGCTGGATGCCATAAACTGTGAAATCAAAACAGTTCTCCATTAAGAGAGGTGATGACAGATTATAAACTTTGACCAAGTGATGTTAGATTAAGAGGAGTTCCAATCCCATTCTCCATGGGCCACCTAACTGATTTCCTGATAAGACAAAGCCATCTGTAAGAACCCCCCAGAGGAGAGTGAGACAGAGGGGGAAAGGCAGCGAATGTATTAGAACGTGGGGAAGTGATAAGGACAAGGACAGCAGGAGAAGTAAGAGACAAATGTCTGCTCTGCTGAGGTGACAAAGCAGCAAGAACATGTTTTGTGAACTCTGAGAAGGTATCATGTCAAAAACACGATGTTCATTGAATGTCATTTTTACAGTAGGTCAAGGTAAGGTCATGAATTCACCACAACTGTGAACAGCGTCAGACGTAAAGTATTATAGAAAGAAAACGATGCAAAAACCACCACACAAACATTTTAATTCAACTCTGCTTCATTATTATAATGGAAGAGGCATCACAAATGTAGACAGAACATCTCATTGGTAAACTCAAACTGAAAAGCTTTGCAAACATGCGAGTTAATGGAAAAGGTATATGAATCTCATGCAATCTCAATTGAGGCATTAATGTTGCCAACCTAAGAAGGTAAAGCATATTTGTCGTGATTCTTTGAAATCTGTTCGTTTTAGAAGTGTGTGGTCATTCCACTTCAGCCTGCACTTTATGTATTATGTTCGGCTGCAGCAGTGGATGTAAAGTGGTATATATTCAGAACATCACAGGTCATGTATTCTGTAGAAATGTACAATGTAAAAAAAAAAAAGCACCAACTCGATTCAACTAAACAAATACAAATGATTGCTTTAAATTATTGCAGTGATTTATAGGTTTTGGCTACAAGTTCCTTAATTCTAACTAACCCAGTAGTGTCCCATTAATTAAAACAACCATCACTTTGACAGAGAGCATAAAGGCTATATGGTCTGATGAGTCCAGATTGACATCGTTCCATAGTGATGGATGCATCAGGGTGAGAAGAGAGATGTAGACAGGCCTCATGCCTACAGTACAAGCCTTGAGGGCATTGTTATGATCTGGAGTTGTTTAGTTACTCAGGTCAAGGTTCAATATTTTGGGCCTGATTTACCAAGATCACAAATAACCGATTCAAATGTGCTTGCTCACGCTACAAATGCAGATGCTGTTGATTTTCATATCACAGGTGAGCAACTAAAATAGCCTGTACAAATGACAACACGCGCAAAGTCTTTGACATCATCCTACTTAAATGAGGCGTTTGCGTGCATTAGTGGTCGTCGTCTTTGAGACAGTACGCTGGGTTACACCAGCACTCATGGATATGAAGTTGGTGTTTTTCCACACAGAGGGTAAGGTTAGGTATTTCTCTACCGTTTATCAGTGGTGAAGTGTGTTAGTGAAATAAATTGTTTCTGTCTGTATGTCGCTCTGTCTAGTGAAAATCTTTCAGCCCGTAGGCAGTAAAGAAAACCCTCTACATCAGTGCTCTGTGTGCGTGTGCGTGTGCGTGTGCGTGTGCGTGTGCGTGTGCATGTGCATGTGCGTGTGCGTGTTGCTGGAACCCATCCTATTCAGTTTCACCTGTGCATTCAGCGATCCTAGCTCTATAGTGACGTGCCACTGGGGGAACCAAGCATGGGAAGCAGACCCCATAAAGTGAGGGGCCATATGCTTTTTCTTCTGTCATTCAAAAATGTTGCAGCGAGGAGAACAGATTCATCCTCTGCCCGTTCTGCAGCCAGTTTTATCTATGCTGTTAAAACCTGCCTTTCAGGCGTGCTAAATA
This sequence comes from Siphamia tubifer, assembly GCA_020466265.1. Taxonomy (NCBI): domain Eukaryota; kingdom Metazoa; phylum Chordata; class Actinopteri; order Kurtiformes; family Apogonidae; genus Siphamia; species Siphamia tubifer. The sequence goes on along the minus strand of CM035794.1, from coordinate 31,315,955 downwards.
TGGATACAAAATCAGCCCCTGCAATCAGTTTCAGGTTTGGTAAAAATCACACTGTGGGTGCAAATATACATTTGCATCTACTCCTCCCAGTACTCTTGTGTGTTCTGGGCAGAAACACCTATTATTGCATATTCATCAAGACAAACAGGCTAAATGGGTTGTGCAAGCTATTTTGCCCATGTGACATGTGTAACCTCCGTGCACACTTAGTAGATAAACTAAGCAATATGTTTTTTGCAACGACATTCATGTTTTTACATGTGTGCAACACAGGAAAAAAAATGTTTATAGTTGTAAATTATTGGTTGGCCTTATCGGTCAATTAACGATTAATTGATAAGCAGCGATATTCCTTAGAACCTGAATTTTCCAAAAGCGTCTATAAGAACAAAAGCCATGTATTGTTTATACTGTACTTCATGAAAAGTAGCATGTCATATTCCTTAATGATGAATTTGTTGAACCATTAGATACAGTAAAGGCAATAAAATGTATGGAGTAGAAGAACAAAATAAATGCTGCAGAGAAGCTCAATAAAATAAATGGATCTGAATAGGGGCAGTATAGAAGGAATGGACATTTCTAACTTTTTCTGGCATGATGGAATGAAATTTATGTTTGGGGTGAGGGTGCAAGCGTGTGCGTTTTGGTCGGTAACTGTGCATGTGTGTCATTTTCAGTCCTACTTTTAATACTATGGGGGGACGGGGTGGTGCTGTCTGTGCCCCCACAGAACCAAAGTGAAACACACTCATTTATCTTACCTACCTCTTGAAGCATCAGAAAACATTCACTTGAGGGGGCGGGACGTTTGTACTGGATTATTATATATTATATAATTAGTCTAATGGGACGGCAATTATTATCCCGTACTCTGAAGGGGAGAGAGGTATTGTTTTTGAGTCGGTTTATTTGTTGGTCTGTCTGGTTGTCAAGGTAAAGCACTTCATTTGTCATTGTACACTGTACAATGAAATTTGTCTTCTACATTTAACCCATCCTTGATGGCATTGCGGTAACTTGTAAGGAGCAGTGTGCAGCCATGCATGGCACCCAGGAACCCATCTCCCACTGTAGAGCTAGGCCAATGGTCAGAATCACCTTTCTGGAAGATTCGGCCCTAACAAACATGTTTTTGCAAAATACACTGCAACAATTTCTATTAAATTTTCAGGAAAGATGTGAGGTGGTCCAAAATAGGTCCTATTATATTTTGGTGAATGTAGGTGAAAGTTCACAGTCACCAAAAATGTGTTTTCATAATAATAAGAGAAGGGGAAATCAGGTCAAATGTTTTTCTTGGATGAAATGTTTGGTGTGGTAGCAAGGATGCAAACCTGTTATCATCACCCCAGCCTACCAACCAAATAGGTGTTTTTTTTTTTTTTTTTTAATGCAGCAGCAGCGCTGAGAATTCAGCAGCAGAATAGGGGAAACCCTGCACATAGGTTCTGCTTGCAGCCACCCTGATTCCTGAGTGTTTCTGTTCTTCACACTGGCTACATGTATACATTCAATACACCTCTGTATTGTATAAAAGGCGCCTAACTGAAACAGTTTGATACAAACGAGTGCCCTGTTACACATCTACTAGGCAGAGTGAAAAACAGAAAAGTGGAAAAGGGAGAGGAACCATCATCTGGATTTTGAACCATGGGACCTGGTGACACTTAGGTTTATATGCTTTGCATCTGCTTGAGCATACACGCTACAATCCTTCCTCTAAAAAGGCTCACTTTCACAAATACACACCACATGAAATACCCAATAGCACACGTGGCATTCTCGGTGCATGAACACGCACACATGCACACTAGTAAGAGGGGAAAACTCTGGCGCTAACAGTCCTACACAAGCAGCTGCATAACAGGAGCCACTTTGAGCACGCAGGATTATCCGAATGTGCTCAACCCTGATAAGTGGCTTAATGCAACATTTCCATTGGACTTTTTTTCTGCTGAGGCTGAGACCCAGGCACACAAGAAGCACTACTTATAAAGTTAGCCAAATCAAGCTATTTGGGATTATGTCACCATGCAAGAGCTGCCATTTCAAGGGGGGTGGGGGCGACATATACAAGAAAGTGAGATGAGAGAGAGAGACAGACAGATGTAGAGTGACAGAGAGAGAAAAAGTCACCCTTAAGTTAACCTTAAAATGAGTATTCTAATGTATGACAAAGTGGCTCCTACAAATAGTGCAACCTAAAACGACCTATAAATGCTGAGATAGCTTAAACTATCTTGTATCATGTAGTTTGTTTGTTTTTTACAATATTAACAACAATGACGGTAATAACATTACAATAAATTAAATACAAAGCACTGTTTTCTAGTACCACTTGTTGCTGTCCAGTCCTCCTTCAAAGACCAAACCAGGTATTGCACCTGTTCTCTTCTACTTCTGAGACTTTCAAAAGATATTATGGATGGATGTTAGGTATACACTCATTAGCCACTTTATTAGGTCCAACTGCTCTTTAATGCAAATTTCAAATCAGGCAGTCACATGGCAGCACCGCAATGGATGTAGGCATGTAGACATGGTCAAGAAGATCTGCTGCAGTTCAAATCAAGCATCAGAATGGGGAAGAAACGTGATTTGAGTGACTTTGAATGGCATGGTTGTTGGTGCCACACGGGCTGGTCTGAGTATTTCAGAAACTGCTGATCTACTGGGATTTTCACGCACAACCATCTCTAGGGTTTATAGACAATGGTCCAAAAAAGAGAAAATATCCAGTGAGCGGCGGTTTTGTGGGTGAAAATGTGTTGTTGATGCCAGTGGTCAGAGGAGAATGGCTAGACTGGTTAGAGCTGATAGAAAGGCAACAGTAACTCAAACAACCACTCGTTACAACCAAGGTCTGCAGAAGACCATCTCTGAGTGCACAACACGTCGAACCCTGAGGCAGATGGACTACAGCAGCAGAAGACCACACCGGATGCCACTCCTGTCAGCTAAGAACAGGAAACTGAGGCTACAATTCACACCGGTTCACCGAAATTGGACAATAGAAAATTGGAAAAATGTATCAACAGTTCAGGCTGGTGGTGGTGGTGGTGTAATGGTGTGGGGGATATTTTCCTGGCACTCTTTGGGCCCTTTAGTACCAATTGAGCATTGTTGCAACACCACAGCCTACCCGAGTATTTTAACTGACCATGTCCATCTCTTTATGACCACAGTGTACACATCTTATGATGGCTACTTCCAACAGGATAACGCACCCTGTCATCTCAGACTAGTTTCTTGAACATGAAAATGAGTTCACTGTACTCAAATGGCCTCCACAGTCACCAGACATCTACCCAATAGAGCACCTTTAGGATATGGTGTAATGGAAGATTCGCTTCATGTATGTGCAGCCAACAAATCTGCAGCAACTGCATGATGCCATCATGTCAATATGGACCAAACTCTCTGAGGAATGTTTCCAGTACCTTGTTGAATCTATGCCACGAATGATTAAGACAGTTCTGAAGAAAAAAGGGGTTCAACCCGGTACTAGCAAGGTGTACCTAATAAAGTGGCCGGTGAGTGGACTTTAAAGATCAAAAGCACCAAGCTTTCCTTATAGAGATGAGGCATAGGACTTTAATAGAAAAAAGCATTTAATGTAGCTTTATTCTTCTAAAGTAAACCTGTGATATTAGAGATTTGAGCTTCAGCTCAGCACACAAGACTCCAATCAAGCCATGTTTTGTACTCATTGACAATCAGACTTTAACCACCCCCCACCCCAAGAGGAAATGGGAAACACCTGTAGGTTAGCCAAATAACCTCTCGACTGTAGAGGGTGATTGGTTTCAATCAAGCACAGTTTGAGCTACATGACACATCGTCCGTGATAGTGCTGTCAGACCCCTTGAACTTACGGTCACTCTTTTGTCTTTCAGTGAAGACCCAGAACAGAACCTGCATTCCCTTTTAAACCTATCAGGTCAAGCCCCAATTACCCCACTGTTGAGGTAAAATCTTTGTATCCCTTTTGTGTCAGAGAGAGAGAGAAGAAAAAAAAAAGATTAAAGTGGAGCACTGTTGAGCAGAATTTCAATGAACACAGTGTCTTAAAGTCTTCGAGTAATGCTTACTGCTCCAAATCTGTCTCCATAGGGCTTAGCATTCAAAAAAAAAGGATGACAGTAAGTGGGTCGATTCAAGTTGTGTGCTTATTCCAAAATATGTATGTATACACTACACCTGCATCAAGTTTGAAAACTGAAAGAAACTGAAGCAGCACAAACTGACATTACATCACACATCTGAGTAATGATTCTTCTAAATAAAATTACCAATTGAGTGCCAGTGATGATTTCATTTGTAGTTGCAAAAGCAACTTACTGACAATGTTTAATTAAATCCTGCAGGCTTTAAAGGACATTGTTATTATGAAAACATTTGAAGAGCACTCCGTAAACCACATGCCACTACCAAGGCCACACCATCCTGTAATTCTGTTCAATTCAATTCCATATCTCACAATATTAAAAAAGTGGAAAAGGAAAAACAATTTATGGATGAATTGCTAGCCCATGTCTTAACCTTCCAAAGTTCTGGAAAGGAGTTGGAAATAATTTTTTCCTCACCTATTTATGAATAAACAAAGTAGTATACATAGAGTATACATAGTATACATAGATTCATTTAGCAGAGACAAAGAAGAGAATACTTAAACCTTCATACAAGAGCTACAGAGCAGATACTAAAACAGCACTAAAATTTAAAGGAATACAGACAAAATGCCTCAAAGAGGAACTTGACATCCACATATTCCAGTGGGTAAATATCTGCCAGTCCAGCAATAGAGATCAGCAAAAGGGACAGTGTTTTCCTGTGGACATTTCTTTACCATTAATTGGGGAAAATAAAAACGGAGGCAGTTTTACATCACATTTTGCTGCGCACATTACGCCCAGGTATCGGTTCTCTCTGCAGCCGGCATCAGGTCAAACTGAGTGTGTGAGACCTGTCCCTGGAAGGACCATGTTCAGTATCAGGGGTCGAGCCAGTGGGAGTCGGGGGTGTTTCGCCGACCCCCACCCTTTTTTTCTTTCTTTTTTTTTTTTACTATGACCTCAGATCAGATGAGATGACCAGCTGAATGAAAGTATATTCCTAAGCAGCGGAAATAAACTAACCAGGATTCCCTCAGTAGCAGCGAGTGAAGAGGGAAGAGGCCAGCACCAAATTCCCATCCCACAGGCAGACGTGGGAAATCGAAGACCACTTGCCCAGTGTCGCTCAGGGGACTGAGTCCTTCTGATCGAGGCCAGTAACGGCCCCTGTTACGCTGGGGCCCAGTCTTCTCAGAGTCAGATTGTTTGTGAATGTAGCAGTGGGTGGTAAACTCCATCTGAGGCAAAATACTGACACCAGACCAATAATCAACAAGCACCTGAAGGGGAAGTTGAAAAGAACTTTGAAGAGAGATTTCAAGAGGGTGTGAAACTGTTGAGAGTTAAACGGGTGGGGTTTGTGCAATCAGCCCAGGTGATTCAACCTTGGCGGGTCAGGATCGGCCTCCCAGTGCTGGGAAGATCTTCTCCCGGCACCCCGGGCACATGCAGGGCAGCAAAATCAGTGTTTAAAAACTGTCGTTCCTCGTTTCCCCATTCTCCGACTTTGAGACAGCAGATTAAGATGGCTCTTTAACCATTTTCCACTTCCTGATTTGAAAACAGACATCAAATGGCCACCACGTACATAGACCCATAACATCCAATGGATTCCTTTCTGTTTTTTGATAAATCGCACGCTGCATACATATCTAGGCAATTCACACAAACATTAAGTGAAAGTATTACATTCACATTATGGAAGGTGAATGTGGAAAGAATCCCTGATAAACAAAAGTTTTTACTAAACCCTGACTAAATCCTAGAGTATGATAGAGTGCACGCCCACGCACATGTAGATCTGTTCATACGAGTCTAGATCATTCTATGACTCCTGTGCCCTATATAAACTGAACCAACTTAAGATGCCAACTCCCACTGCCACAAACACAATTGTACATACTTTCCTTTCTGTTAAACATTACAAATAGAAATCTGCCAGAGGCACAGAAATTTTAGCTGAGTTGACTTTTGAAACACCCCAGAGTCTATACATGTTGTACTATGAAATCAAACTTTGTATAAAAACAGCATAGATCAATCTGTACTGTCAAATATAGTTTCTGTGTACTTGTGTGGTTTAGGACACATGTGCATGTGCACATCTCCTATAAAAATGTAGAAGCATGTAAAACAAAAACAAGTGGTGCCAGGCACAACAAACCCCACCCCTCGCATGCTTTTACCTGATTTGCCCGATCTCTTATCATTGCAAAAAACATTTTTAGTGGCTGTTACCTTTGACCTACATTCTCCAAAATTTTATGGAATTTATTCTGGACAATTCCGTACCTCTCCTGAAAATTTCTTGGAAAATGGTCTGGTAGTTTTTGTGTAAAGTTGCTGACAAACAAGAGAAAAAACAAGCCAAAAACAACAGGGGGGGGCAGGATAATAATATTTCACTGCGTACTGTAGACATGACATTTTATAATTTCAGATCTCTGGTTTGCCACATAGAGCTTTATCTAGATCCACACGTATATAAAACACAGGACAAGGCAGTCCAACATGGTACATGCTATAACACGCAATAACCACTAACGGCTACATCTGAGGCCTAGTGTTATAAACCAGAGCTATATCCTGTCAACCAAGTCCCAGATTTACTAAATTATTTATCTTTGACAATCCTACATTTTGCCTTTCCCTTGACACACACATACACTCACTCATTATCCCCAAACACAAACACCACAAATAAACAGCAGATTCATTATTCTCGCTTCACTCGTCAAAAGCCAGCTTACGGCTGAATTTTCTGTCATTAAAAAAACATTAATGGGGATGATTAAAATGACTGTGATGAGAGTCTGGGACAGGAATATGAATCTCATTCCTGTATTGAATGCCAAAAGGAACTCTCGGCTTCTGGCTTTGAGTCAGCGCATGTTCTTGTGTTTACCAGGCTGTAAACACAAACTAAAAATCTATTTTAACTCAGTAACCTGTAAAGTGTGAGAGATTGGAATATTTGCACTATTTATTATCTGTGTGCCCTGGATCCCTGAAACTTGTATATTTATTTGACATATTCTCAACAGAGACAGGCTTAGAAGAACTGGTTTGTGGTGGGCTACTGGGATATTTGGAAGTCAGAACAAGTTGCAAAAAAACATTACTTTTTATCTTGCCTGTATAAGAATAGGAAAGTAACTTTTTTTCATCCAATCTATATTTATACATTTCAACACAGATTTTGCAAAGACTTCTATCTTTTCCAGTATGTCTCTTATTATTAGAAACCTTCAGCAAAGGACAAGTGTCAGCCACCAGTAAAAACATTACCCGTCATTCTTCTCAGTGGACAACAGCTCTGAACATACCATTTTCTCCCCATGCCTTTACAGCAGTGGAAGAGGGTTAAAATCAGTGACAAAAATAGAGGCATTATTTTTCTGATATACAGAAGAGAGTGGGTGAAAAACAACACATTCACAGTAGAAACTTCACTCTAAATAAACTAAGACTATGTCGGTTATGTCGACATAAGACCTTCTAAAATCTGCTGTAGTGCTAGAAACTAAACTATATCAAACACTAAACCTTATCTAATTAGTTCATATTGTCTAAGTCAATACTGAAAAGCATAATTTCAAGTGTGTGTGTGTGTGTGTGTGTGTGTGTGTGTGTGTGTGTGTGTGTGTGTGTGTGCCTCAATGTTGGCTTCTCTTGGGTCAGATTTGTGTAAATCATATCAGCCCCAAGGTGTACCACTGCGGTAGATCAATAGACACAAGAGGGGTAAATCAACACTGCTTGTTTAAAGGGTGTGTTCAGGCCAATACTAAGCCCCAGGGCATCCACCAAGAGTACTTGATATTCACAACAAGAGAGGAAGAGAAACAGATGTACTGGGCTGTAAGTGCTCCAGAAATGGTTACAAGGCGACAAAGGGGTGTGGGGGTGGGGGGCTAATAAGGTATGCAACTAAAATTACCGTTCATAATTATTCTTTAATTCTCAACTGTATTAAAGAGAAGTGTATGGTTTAACATAGAATCCAAATCAAGACCTAATTGGAACTGTAATGCAGGAATAATAAAATGCTCTTGACTTGCATTTCATCATAGACGGTATGATCCCATGTTTTATGCTTTCTCCGGTAAGTTTTATTTAAAGTTTAGTTAAATATAATATTTCCAACAAAATTTAAATGGGGGCAGCACTGCTTAATATTTTTTGGGGAACCATGATAACCATTCAGCATATTTTAAGTCAAACTGTCTGTAAGGTCCAAGGACTTCTGTATTGATTCCCTCCGTGGTTTGGGGCTGTAGAAAATCTCTGTGAAACAGGTTTTTAGCCCATCACACAGATTTCTGACAGGTAAGGATGTGGAATACAACAGTGATGATTGTATCAACTGCTAACCAGATTCCATTGGACAAAGCATGGATGTAATTATACTGCTCAACTCGGAGTCTTAATACAGAATCTTGGGGGGGAAAAATGGCTGCAGTTTTAAAGATCAGCATGCAATGGCCTGAGATAATCTGCATGAATACCTATTCAATTTGGACAGAGAGGAGAGAGTTGCATACGAAAGGTGTGAATATATAATAGTTGCTTTTTTAGTTGCATAATTTCAGCTTAATTTGATTTTATCTTTTTTTTTTTTTTTTTAAATAGCACTACGTTAAGAAGATAAAATTAACACATGACTGATCATAATTTGGTAAAAAATAAATAAATCAGCATTGAGTAGAGGTCTAGTCCTTTAAAAGGAGGGACGGCTCAAGGATCGCCAGCTTATCAACAAATGTCAGTGTGGTGATGGTAAATATGTTGCTCAATGCTTCAGCCTGCTGAGGAGACAGCATCACACAAAACTACACAAGACGGCTGCGCAAACTGGTAGAGGTGGCTGGTTCAGTTTTTGGAGAGAAGCTGGATGCACTAGGGGACAGAAGTGAAAGGATGCACACTAACTAAAGTGGGGGACATTTGGAACATACTCTTCACCATATTCTGAGCAACCAGAGACGCAGCTGTACAATTCATGAGGCAGAACAAAACATTACAGAAGATCCTTTATCTCCAGTACAATAACACTGTATAATACCTTGACCAAGCGGAGAGAAACTGGATACTAAACTGGCAGTAGACCAAATATTCTGGAACCAATTCTCTTGATTACTTGTGTATTTTCTTTTTTTTTTGCATTCTTCACTTTTCATCAACAAATGGATACTGAATAGCCCTCTGGTGATTAACAAAGTTTATCTATTTCTGTATCTGTAAATTATCCATACAGTTTACATCTCATTCTCGTTCGGATTTGTATTAAAAGACACAATCAGAAGAACAGTTTGCTGCCTTCCAAGTCAGCTATGATTGTCACCTTTTTTCCAATGAGCTTCTTCCTCAAAAATTCACGGGCCTCAAACATGTAGGGGATGTCATAGAGAGGACGGAAACGTTTGTCTTTGTCCTTGTTCTTCTCCTGTAAAGAAGGACAGTAGAAGGGAAAGGATGGGTGGAGGGAGGAAGGAAGAGAGAAAAGAAAATGGACAGAAAGAAAGATGGGGAAGGAGAAGGTTATTCACAATGCACTTTCAACATTTCTGCTGCAGACACAGAGCATATTAAAAAACAAGTACAGGCCCTGAAGCAGAGAACCGTACACAAACACTTAGCACACAAAGTACGCTTGTTTGCTCTATCTTTGTGGCCCATATTTCAGTTCTGTGTCAGAGGACGTGGACTCTGAACTTAGTGCACACATAAAAAACAAAACACTTAAAAATTAATTTCAAGATTAAAATACAATTACAGAAGACACAGATTCAAAAAGTCCTTTGTGTTAAACAGATGCACATAGGTGAGCCAACACCACGCATATACATGGTGCACACATGGTAAGCACATGCACGATCGCACAGCTGCACACAAAAACTTCCCTCAATACACTCACCCACTCTCTGACAGGAGCAAGGCTGTAAATAGAACCCATTTGCATTTTTAAAGGAGGCTGAGGTTTGTGTTGCTCCAAGTATAAAAAGACAAACACAGACACGCAGTGACAGGTGCCGTTTTTGTAGGGGCGGGATTTAAAAAAACAAAACAAAACAAAAAAAACGAATGACACAGTGGGAAAATAAACGACAGGCACTAACAGGAGGAATAAGGCTATGAATGACAATGTCGGCATGCTCACCACCACCCTTCCCACACTCCTCTATGAACGCCATCATTATCCGTCATACAAAAAGAAGTAACACTCTACCAAATGAACACACACGGTTGGATTAATTCCTCATTTCCTCTAGTCTTCAATGGTTTTCATTCATTTTTAATGGCTCTCCAGTTGGTTGGAGTTGCCAGGTGCGGCACAAAGCTGGGCAGATGGATGTAGAGAGAAGACACATGGGAAGAAAAGGCTGTGCAAGTATGTGTGTTTGTATGTTTAAGCATGAGCTCATAGCTCCATTACAGTCTTTAGAAAAATTAAAACTGCCATCCACGTACACATAGAAATGATTCAAGGATGATTGGGCTTGCATCCAAAATATTGTTGATATTTTGAAGAAGACAACATGACTCCACTGGAGTCCCATTAGCTTAGGGTTAGTAGGAGAGCTTTGAAAAATACCGTCGACCAGCCAAGTCAGTTCCTTTAACCTTGGCAGGACTGTAATAACCTTTAAGTTTAATAGCTTTCTCTCGTTCTTTTCTTACTCATTCCCCCCATTCCTCTAAACTTTGAGAAGCCGCGTCAGCACAGCATGGAACATCGAAGGTGAGTTAATCTCACACATGGCCTGTGAAAATCTCTACCACTCAGCCAAAAACTGATGTCCTCCATTTTGTGTCAGCCAGGGCTTATTGTCAGGGTCTTTCATCCCTACTAGGTCAGTTGCAGAGGGATGATAGGGCCTTTTAAGAGGACTGCAAGTTGAAATTCTTCCATTTTGTGCCTCAGCAGTGAACTTATCACTCCACTTCTGGAGATTTAGACAATTTTTCTGAGCATGTGAACAGCATTTAGATGGAAACCAACTCTCTGTCAGAGATTATTCATAATACAATTTCCATACTCTAAGTCAGTGGTCCCCAACCTTTTCATTACCGCGGACTGGTTAACGTTTGACAATTTTACCACAGACCATGGGGTACATAGATTGTTTATATTGGCCGCTGCAAATTATACAGAGCGGGCTTGGTCTGTGGGAATCACCTGTCACGATAAATCCATATTTCAAGTACAACTCCTGGTATTGTCTGTTAAAATCTTTCCTTTTCTTGGAAGTTGGAGGCTCTTGTTCTGTCTCTTCAGTGGGCCATTTCCTCTTCGAAAAGAAACTTTCCAAAGACATCTGTTTTATTACTTATTCTGCTAACGTGTGGGTTACATTTTTGGCGTTCAAGTGACAGTACCGGTCCGCGGCCCGGGGATTGGGGACCACTGTTCTAAGTGATGGTATGCTGGGCCCAGAAGGACATTTAAGGACAGCGTATTCATAATATAGCATTTTGGGAGCCATTATGTTCCTGCAGTTAACACAACACAATATTTTCAACAGGAGAAAGTTTAAAAAATTTTAAATTTAAAATTAACAGAAGACGAGAGGTGACGCCAAAAAAAAGCAAAAGTCATGTCTAACTAATAAGGTGATTCACAGTGGAGAGGACTCCATGTCACTGAGGGTGAAGAGTGTAAATGTCAGCACTGTGCCAATTAGGCACAAGGAGTGAGAAAGCAGACAGGGAGGACAAAAGGTACTGCTCTTCCATGGAACATAAGGCCTAATGGGGATGGGGAGGAACCGAGTGGAAGAAGGTGAAACACCTTAAAAACAAGAGAATGACAATTATGAAACAGAAGAATGAACTCATGATTAAATTCTCCAGGTTAAGTGCTATGTTACTATTCAATTTTAACCTCATTTCATCTGTCACTATTTTAGTGAAAAAAAGAGCAGTCACCAACATCAATGAAACAGACAACACTCATCCAGTATCGTACAATGGACCCTGTGCACCTTGTGTTCCAATCGCAACAAAAGGAAGCAAGAGCATTTGCTTTGCATTGGCTTTAAAGGAGACATATGAAAAATTATGGCCAAAATAGATACAGCAATCACATTCAAAATCCTGTCAAGCGTGGTATCCCCTCCACCTCCCCCCATACTAGGCATTGCTAAATCCAGCATGAACATTATTATAAGAAGCTAAACTTTGTTAAGTTATCAACACTGTGTGTAAACTGCTGGTGTAACACCATAAACTACTGTCCTTATCTCTTAGTTTTCCCATGGTGTTTATTTTGTGCTTCCAAACCTTTTGTTAGCCAAGCTTCATGTGACACAAACTGATAAATGTTGCTTATTATTTTGTTATTTAGGATGATAATTGTCATCAAGTTCTGGTGAATGCTCGTGAACCTCCGTGATCACTCCAGACAGAAAGCACGGCCATGTATTTTTGAAGGTGTGGTTTTGAGGGGTGGGCTGACAAAGAGGCGTGGGTGTGTATACTTTCAAAATATAGCTTGCAGGAACCGTTTCCCAACATCTCCTATCCTACCTTTAAGTGACATTCAGAAACATTAAGCAGTCTTTGAAAGTTAAGCACCTAACGGTTAAACAGTTGGCAACTAAATGTGCCCCCTGCCAATCAGTCCAAGCACACACAAACCTGTTTCAACCTAGGTGAGTGTGTGAATACAGACTGTAGCAAGTGCAATCATGTTACTATAAAACAGTTTTCTACTCCAAGTACCCGGACACAAATAGACATACAACATTAGTATCATGGAACAAGACAACAAGACAAACCCTGTGCACATCACCCTAAAATAGCACCCTAAACAGTTGTTGTGCAGTAGCAGGAAGGTTACAAAAATAAGGAAGAGACATAACCATGTCTCAACCATGACCCAATAACAAGAGTTTGCTCTCACTATCCCCAGGGAGAGTTCTGTTCTATTTGGGGTAAATTCCCTTCATTCCAAATTACCCGCTACTGCTCAGGAATCATCTTTGACTATTGCAGAGGCATGACGCTAGCTGAATTGTACAGTGTCACAGGGCTGCAGGGGTTGGGCTGAAAATGTGTGGATGCTACTGCTGGAAGCATTTGCAGCTTCTGGAACTTTAAATTTGAAATCATGACTCAGGAGTATGTCACGCTTTCTGATGTTTGGCTGTGATGCTGGTGGGACATACAGTATTGGGCCCAAATTTTGCATTTACTGATTAAGTAGGGAGTGATCATTTGTAGACCCATTACGTTGTCCAAGGAATACACTGGTGAGTGCATATAAGTCCAAGACAAAACATTTTTTATTGGGTTGTGCTCTACCTTAAATAAATAGTCAACATTTGCAATACTGAGACTTAAACTTTTACATTATTCAGTGGTGCACAATTTCCATTTAATGGGTACAGAGAGAATGTAAAAGAGGAAAAACAATGACATAAACTTCCTGATATAAAAGAATGTAGAAAAAACGGTAGTATCACCATCCTCTCTACTACACAGCACAGCATACACCAAAACCTTCTATTCATCCAAAAACGTTTGGAACGGCAGAGTTACATTTTTGAAAGGTACATTTCTCTTGGATCCGACAGAGAAAAGAGGATTGGCTTAATTTCCATGGATTTCACTACCAAAATAATGACTTACTTAGAACATAAAATTATGATAAGTTGCAACAAGACTGTCACAGATAAATGCATTGCAATAGCTGTAACATGTTACAGCTGATATAACACAAAAGTGGCATTATGCAGCATCTGACTTACCAAGAAGGGTTTCTCAAAATTTCAGATTAGTGTGTAGAGTTATGTTTTCCATTTTTGAACAAGGTAGATCTTATTAGGCACATGTTTATGTAGTGATCTATCTGCATTGCAATCTGGTATAAATAATATTCCACTATTCAACGCTAATTTGCAATGTGTACATACAAGATAATAGTGAGAATAATCTGTTGTTTAACACATAAGCAAAGCAATTCAATTTTTAAGTGTAAAATGTTTTACGTTAAACATATTACAACATATTTGTGTTGTCCTGTGGCAGCAGTTTGTTCAAATGTATACTCATCTACTCATACAAACACAGTCCTTTGTTATGTGTATTGGAGTTGCAAATATTTATCCAAGAAATGAGAATGAGTACTGGTTACCATTCTGTCTTGTACAGCCAAAGGTGCAAGAGTGAATGATGATGTCATGACCCACCTCTGATGTCATTGTCTGTCAGAACGTGAAGTCAAGGCATGTCATGCCATGCTAGGGGCATGCTGAGGGCACACACATGGTCAGACATAAGCTTTGGAGGCTGGGGACAGAAGTGTGCAGGAGGGTAAGAGGGATGAGACAAAAACTAAGAGGAGAGCATAGGGAGCACGGCAAACAGTGAGGCTGGAGCAGATGGGTCTGTCTGCTTAAAGATTCATCAAAGTGCATATTTTGGCATTTTTGCTCATTTTAAGCAAGTACCAAAATGTTTAAGAATCAAAAAAGCACAAAAATATAACAATAAAGTGCGACGACAATATGTGTAATAGAGAAAAGGCATACATTGTGAAAGCTGTATAAAGAATTGTCATTCCATTCGACAAAACTAAACACTACAAAACAGTACAGTGCTCAAAGCTCTCTATAAATTCTCTTTTCAATTACTTTTTGTGACTTGATTATCTGTCATTTTCTGCACCATCTGTTCGTATTTCAGTGCCACATGTTTTTTTTTTTTTTTTTTTTAAAGAATGTTTGCTTTCTGTTTGACTTCATAAATACCATCCTCATTTTGTAATTGCATTTCAGCACACTACCTGACAGTTGATAATTAGCTGATGAAAGCTGTGACAATATTAGAGCTGGTCAAAATATGCATATCATACTACTTATGCTGTAGACCTTCGTGTTATCACTGCACTTGTGGATCTCAAGTAGAAAGCATCATCACACTTGCTGATACTAGCAACGGAAGATGGGTGAGAGGGAGAGAGACAGATAAATGGTTTACAGGAGGCAGTGAAGGGGCCATATATACTGTGGGAGAGGGAAAGATGTATTGTGAGACTAAATCATCTACAAAGCCACCACATACAGAAGTGGACGATACAGGGCTTAGTCAGGGCTGCGTGAAGTATTGAGGGAATGAGCCATTGTGTTTGTTGCCTTATATAAAGACAGTAAGTTGACTTCGCGTGGTCCATCAGTGCTGTCCTTAACCCTACTTAACCTCATGAGCACAAAGATGCATTACAATGTAAGGTATGCACAGACACACAATATGCAACACTGAATGTGAGTGTATGGTCAATGCGGAACCACATGAACATATCCAAACACTTATACTACGAGTGGGTGTAAGACTGAGTCAGAGGAAGAAGGACATTTCTCCCCACTTTTTGTTGACACTAGGCTTGACCTGCAGCATATGAGAGAAAATGGAGAATCAAAGAAAAGGAAGAAGAACAAAAAGAGGAGAGAAAGCTATGATCAAAATAAATCGCGAGTGACGACATGCTACACCAGTAACACTGCAGAGGAGGGTGGAACCAAAATGGGGGGGGGGCTAGGAAGCTAGGGAGTTTAAGTGAGGGAAATCGTGTCCAATCATTTGCTGTAGCCAGACACCAAAGGTCCTCCAATCTGTCAAACTGAACACAATTAGCACAGTCATAAGGAGAAGAGAGTGGGTGGTAGGAGACTGAAAGGAACCAGAGGAGAAGGGGAGGTGGAGGGGAGGGGCTTAGCAGGAACTGTCACAGTTCATCAATGCACTGGTACATTGCATCTGGCCTTGGTACCCCTTTAAATGGTACACGCACACCCAGACACACCCATACACAAACATAGATGGCTTTGCTTGCAGAATGCATGGTCGAGGAGTGCAAAAAAAAAAAAAATAAATAAAAAAAATCCAGACAGACAGAGATAATAATGACAACTGGCACGAGAAACTCTCTACAGGCTTCTAGAGAAAGTCGGGCACTCACATCTGCCAACAATATTTGTTGGAATACAACATTTCTGAATTTGTATTATATGTACAATTCCAGGAAGGTTCATAGATCATCAGCAATGCAAACACAAATACACCGGTGTGTTGCTATATGCACACATACAGTACAAGTGTGCAATCTGTGAGGGGGGGCTGACGCCAATTTTCAAGATGTCTCCTGACATAGGCTAATGCAGCTTAACCAGGCATGTCTCTCTGTATGTGTGTGTCTTTATGTGTAAGCTGTGCTGCAAACCATGACAATGTCTTTGTGTCTGTCTACTGCACAGTAAGCAAGAAGCCAGCTCACTTTATGACAGTGTTAGCCAACATGATGTCAGTGTGTGTACAGCCTCTGGCCTGCTCTGACCTGATCACTTTACCAAAAGGTAAGAACCACCAGTTGCTTACAAAAGCCCCTAAAATCATCCTTTTTGAGGCCTTTATTAACCTTCTAACATAAACAAAGTTTGAGCACGATTTTATTCAGATAACATGAGTACCCACAGCTGTTAGCTAATACTTGCCAAGAGCTGTTTCTTCACAAAATATTCTTGAAATAAACCACCAACATTTAAAAGAATCTGTTCTGTAAATTCAAGATAGTTTGAGCAAATATAATGTAATAGTTTTCAAGGACATTCAAAAGAAATGCACATTTTATTAAATAATGACACAAAACCTGAAGACCCTCCATCAGGTAAATAGATAAGAATCCAAAGGGTTATTTTACCTAATAATTCACATGCAATATTGTTAGTACTGCATCTCTGGCCAGTGTATTTATCATGTAACAATAATTCCATGTTGAGAAAGTTTTGAAAATTTCTGACTGTTACTCCAGGACAAATGGATTAGAACTCTGGATGAAGTGATGCTGGGAATTCCATTCTCCAGTGCCGCGAAAGAGCACACAGTACTCAGAACAAAATTAACGTGGCTGTGAGAAGCCATCTGTTCAAGGCCAAGACGCAAAACATAATGACTGTCAGCAGTTGTGTACTGTTGCAAAATTCTATTCATATTTTTCTAAAGTAATATATATTACATTTAGTATTGTGCTTTTCAATTGCCATTTAATATACTTTACATTAAAAGGAAATTAAAAGGCAATGACAGATTATGATGCAATGTCTACAACCCTCTTCATGTACATGATAAAAGAGAAAGTTCTAGACTATAATATCTACATTTATAAAGCTGTGTAGCCAAGGCATGAAATCAAACTCACTTTCCTAAATCATATTTTCTCCAATTTGGTGACTAAAAAGAGTACATGCATTTTTGCCAAGGCCTGAATGTGACAACTGGGTATAAAATTCCTAAATGGTATATAAACTAGAAAACCACTGGGACAGCCCAGACCCCCAGTATTGTTGGGTCAGTATTATTATGATGGCCCATGATCATTTTGTATATTTTTATGTGGCATGTTATGTATCCTCCTGGATACAGGGTGGCGTTTTCCCCTGTATGTGTGTTTTGTGTGTTTCCTGTGTTCCCGGTGGCACATTGTGAATGGCTGCAGCTGCTTTATAAGAAAAAAGAATCAAGTGTTCAATCTGTCACTACTCCTCCAGCCGGCCATGTGTGATGACCATATGCCCTCGATTAGCTTGCGTGAAATTTGTGAATACTGTAAATAGAAAATTGGATTCCTTTGTTAAAATAAATAGTTTTGTAGGAGAGGGATATCATTTTTGTTTTCATCGTTTTCTCTTGTTTTTGGTTAGGAAGATTGAGAGATTGTCGTCTTGTTTTATTGTGTTTTGTTTCATTTAGATAAGACTTTACTGTTAAGAGTCATTTTTGGTTTGTTGTTTTGGTTTCACCCTCCCCGACACGTTTTGATAAAATAAATATTTAGAATTGGACTTTAGTTGTTCATACAGGGTGTACCCCGCCTTTGCCCATTGTAGCTGGATTAGGCCCCCACAGACCCCTGTGACCCTTGTGAGGATAAAGTGGGTTCAAGCGAGACAAGACTTTAGTTGTAAACCGTTACTGTTGTGAATTTGACTTTAGTTGTATAAATTATTACTTCAGACGAGGTTAGAGGTTAAATTCGGGTCCGTCTGTCTGACTGTCTGTCAGCAGGATTACGTAAAACGTTCTGAATGAATTTTAATGAAACTTTCAGGAATTATAGATAATGGGTTAAGGAAGAGCCCATTAGATTGTGAGCAATTAAGGTCAAAGGTCAAGGTCACAATAAAGGTCAACAGCTAAAACACATCAGTGGTGATATTTCAGGATTCAGAGAAGATAGAATCTGGTGGGGGGTTTTTCCCCCCATTCACATCGGCTCAACACCTATGGCTCGGTCACGTCACGTTTTGACGACACAACATATCAAGCCTTGGCCGAGGTCTGCTGTCTCTGACTGCCTTGTTATTACATACACTGCCACATACATGTTCCCCCCTCACATACTTCCACCGACCATATAAAAAAATTATATAATTTGTTCCTTGTGCCACTATCAGCATTTACTGAACATTTCAGCCAAATTTATCCATAACTTTTTGCGTTATCTTGCTAACAAACAAACGCCACCAAAAACCTAACTCCACCGCTCCTTGGCGGAGTAACAACAACACAAGCTGACATATTAGCGACAATCAGTCTTCTGTCATTTACCTTTATTTCTCCAGTAATCCAAAGGCTCATCCCAGCATCAGTAAACCACAGTTCGGCATTGCTGCCATAGCGACAACCAAGATGAGCCAAAAACATTGCAGACAGGCAGGCATACTTCAGCCTACAGACAGAAATAACTAGCTAACAAACACCACCAGCAGAAGAATCACAAACATTATCAAACATAAATGTGTTGGAACAGATTCTCATGCATGAATGCCGATGCAGAGAGCATCCATTGGCAAGTCATAAGTGTCTACAGAAGGCACCAGCTACTAAATACATAATATTCAATATACAATACAACACAACATGTACAATGTTAAACAATTATGTACATGCAGGTACTGTTTGTGAGGTAAAAAAAAACAAGTGGTACGAGGTACAATGAATCCTGTTCCTCGTAAATGTTTTACCTAATTTGCCCTATCTCTTATCCTTGAGAAAAGAATTTTTAGGGACCTTGACCTTTGAACTACATTCATCAAAATTTGATGGCATCTATTGTGGTTTTAGTGTAAAGTTGTTGACAAACAGAGAAAGTCATCATGTTGTGAATAATGCTAATATTGCATTAAAAGGACATGAACCAAATGCTTTTGAAAACATTTAAATAATATATAACAAAACTTATAAACTTAAATAACCAAACTATTTTACTTTGTCTAGCATTTATGAGAAACAGTCTACTCAAGTTCTAGGAAAATCTCAACTTCGTCCGTGTCCATGTTAGGGATGTTAACCAACGACCATTTGACAGATGGTTGACCACATCAATGTTGCATAATAAATGGTAAATACACAATAATAAAGCAGTTGTTACCATGTAATATTACCTAATAGCTATTGCTTTATTATTAAACTATTACCATAGGCATCTGTAAAGTACTATCAAAATAAGAATACCATACTGTGGCAATATCACACTAATACACAAACATTCACATCTGGACTCACTCTCTAAGGCTGCCTGTAACATATGAATGTGTAATGAAGCACAAAACGCATACTGTTGAAGCATCTGGTGAAACAAAAGACAGTGCAACACAATACAGATGGGTGCTAGGAGACAAGAGAGATGGAATTACTGTATGAACTGAACATTTAAAAGAATGTAAAGAAGTGTAGGTATCTGATAAAGTATAGAATATTTGAGAAAGTCTAATATAAAAGACAAGGAATTGGTCATAAAAAGTGTTGGGAGCCAACATCTCACAGTGCAACAACAAGAGAAAGGGCACACAAAGACAAAATGAAGAGATGTTTTTGCCCACAAGCTTGTTACTACCACAAAGAGCTAAGAAGAATAAACACACATGAAGGGCAACAGTGCAGGTCAACAATCCGACCAGAGCCTATGCACCCTGAGGGACAGAACGAAAAGTGAGGGAGAGTGACTATGGAGGAGAAGGGGGAAGAGGAGAGAACAGAAGAAGGAGACGCAGGGAGAGATACAAAGCAGTCTCTTAATGATGCAAGGCACTAACGACACCAGGGGAAAGACGGCAAAGAAGGTGGGGGTTGGGGAGGAGAGCATGGGGAATAAAAACTAAACAAGATAGATAAAGTGGAAAAGCAAGGAATGGGTAAACTATAAAATGAAAGGGGATGAGAAGAGCGGGAGTCAATAAAACTAAAGCAATCAAAACAGGGAAAAAATAAGGGGTTATTCAAGACATTTTGACAAGAGGAACTCAAATCTCCATTGTCTCCGTACCTCCCTATAACAGAGGATTCAAAACATGACTTGCTTATAAATAATTTTAACCAGTGTGTTGTTTTGTGGAACAGTTGTGGAATAGTTAGTTAGACAAAATACTGAAAGTGGTCTAAACACATCTTCTCTGACAACAACAACAACAACAAAAAGCTTCTACTGTCACACAAAAACCTTATCAAACTCTTAATTTTGATAAACCAATATAAATAAAACAAAATACAAATTATGTCCTATTAATGGAATAATCAATTTATGTTGGGGTTCTATAGACTGTCATCTGGATAACGTTTACTATTCAGTGCTTAATTCTAAACTAAATGATGGTGTTATAGTAATTAAGAATAAAGATGATGTTTTCATCTTTACATTGCATCCATACAGGTGTTGCAGTAAATGTATGTCTATATAATGCGGAACGATAGAAGATGTTAACATTACGACTAGATGTTAATACTATATATGTTTGTGTGAGTGTGGCTATGTGTATGCATGTGCTTTTAAAGTGTTGAACTGATTCTGAGAGAGAGTGTGGAGGGAAGAGGGGTAGAGGAGAAGGGGAAAAAAAAAAAAAATCGATCTGCCTCACTCTCTGCAGTGCTGCAACCACTGGGTGTGTGCAAGCGTCTCACTGTCTGCATGTGCCCCAACTGCATTGGCGCCACCAAGTGGTGAAAAATAATTCCCTCTAGCATGCGCAGGTGCAAAAGGGATGCTAAACAACTCAGAGAAATGAAGAAATGGCCACCCTGGTGAAATACATATATGTTCTGTCACAGCTTCAGAGCCAGTGTGACATGGATCGCATTGGAGTTTCTAATCAATCGTCAGATCAACCAAGATCAGAAACTCTCCCACATATGGCCAGTCTGACACACACTGATAACAAGCAAACAGTTTTCTTTGTACCTCTCCTTCAATCCTCGGGGGTCGAATGCTGGACAGGTGAATGGTCTTGTGATCTCCAGAGTTGAGTTTGACCAACATGGCATCAGCATTAACGACCTGCATTACCTACAGTGGAAAAAGAAGACAATATTGTGGTTAAAAAAATAAATAAAAAAAAATTAAATCTATTTTTTAATAAACAGGCAGCAATAAACACACTGTAAACATCAGCATGCAACATAAAAAAAACCCACACAATTTGGCATGTGACTAAAGAAAAATATCCCTGCTTTATGAAGGCCAATTGGCACATAAGTGGCATCACAATTTGGTGAGAGAAACTGACAAAAATATGGGAAGTGAAGGAGCAGGTAAAGGATAAATGGAGAGGAAGAGATTTATTCAAAGGTGGAGGCAGAGTGACAGTATGGATTGTGTGCTGTCACAAGTAGAAAGTACCATAGATGAGGTAAGAAAGAGTGATCCTTGAGTGACTGAGTAAGTAAGCAAGCCAAGTCATCCCAGCAGGCCAACAAAGGTTTGGAGGACAGAGCGTGGACGCTTTGCTATCTGGGGGATTGGCGCCAGGAGGGAGGGAGAAAGGGTGAAGACAGAGTGCAAGAGAAGGGGCTTTAAAACACAGATGTCCTGTTAAAGATAGACTGGTAGAGTTTCACATAGCCCTCTGTCTGACAACTGACTGGCAGCATTTTGTTTTGAGACCCTTAAAATATAACTTTAGACACAACCCAATTTATATTTGGCATTTAGAATATTCTTTCTTCATGTGCCAAAGGTAGTAACCATAGTTGGTATCATGTTCAATTCCACAGTGGTTAAATTAAACTTCCAAAGTCAGCTCTAAAGGCAGAAACATACAGCTTTCTTTGACAAAAAAAAAATATCCAGAAAAATAGGACTGGCGAGAGGAAAAATTTCAGCTCCGACACATATAAACTCAGTGAAACTAGGCTTATGTCATTGGACGTAATGGCTAAGGGTATAGCCCCAAACCTCAACCAAACAGCTATGATGTCATGATGTGAGGCATCCCCAGGTCATGACCTTTCATTTGCACTTGATTTGATTTGAAGTCAGACAAATAGTTGCAGAGATATAAATAAAAGAGTGTTTAGTGATTTTAAACTTTTGAGCAGCCCCTTGTGGGCAATCTAGAAATGGTAAATTATCCTAAATCAAATCAGTTCTTCCACTCCATGACATTCATTCATACGGAAAACATATGGAATTTCTAAACTGAAGATTCCTCAAGTTATTGCATTCGCAAGTAGAATATCCAGCGGCGGCGGTCAGACCAAAAACATAATATCCCCGAAACTCTGTTTGGGGATATCATTAATGAATAACCCTGAAATGTGGAATAAACATTTGCAACTCAACCCAGCTCCTTTATGTAGCTGTACACCCTTTAAATATGAAGACAGATTGGGGGTATAATGTGACTGAGACGGAGGAGGCATCCAAACCGAGAGACTTTAAGTAGGCCGCTTGCTAGAAACTGAAAAATCAATCGCCCTACACATGTTACCTCCCACATGTGCATTAAATGGCTTCAGCATCACTCAAACTGCAGTTCATATGTAGGCTGCTCTCAAGATGAAGTCCTAAAAGCAAGAGAGGCAAGTCTGAGCCATGTATCATGCTCAATTTGGACAGTGTGGGTGTTTGTGTGGCTGACTGTGTGGTGGGAAAAATAAAAACATCCAAAATTCCTTCTCAGTTATTCATATGAAGTTGAACCACAGCAGTAGTATGTTTGGTCCACACAAATTCAGGTGGATTAGGCTCTTTGGGAGATTCGTTACACCATGAAACAAATCGGACTACCACTGCATTTGCCACCAGAGAACAGAAATTAGACCAGCCCACATGCTAAATAGGCTGCCCACAACAGCAGCCAAAATACATCATATACTAATCACTGAGATGAGTGGGAGAGATACAGAGACATTGGGAGAAAGAGGGAAAGAGACAGAAAAGGGGGAGAAGTATATTGAGCGCTGGGGGGTATATGCAAGCACACAAACCAGCATTCACAAATTCACGCTGTAACAAGGTCATTGTGTGGTCTGCCCAAGTAAATAAAGTGCAAAAGAGAATCTGGCGGGACCAGAAGAAAATGGCTCAGCATTTAATGGCTAATTATCAGCCGGAGGAGGCAAGACAAGCAAGGCGAGGGGGGACAGATCAACACACACCCAAGACAGAGGAACAGAAAGATGGAGAGAGGCACGAAGACAGAGTGTAATCTCACAGCAAATATCACAAGAACAGAGACAGAAGACAAGATGGAGAACAGATAGAAAAATAGAGCAAAAAGTCTTTGCAAAGTAGCTTGTGTGAGGGTCGAGCAGGCAGGCAGAGAAGACAAATAGGCAGGCTGCATGACTCACTGGTCTAATCTGATGCTCAAGAGGTGGGGATCTACTGCCACCCTCTGCTCATGGCTGACATGACATCTGCAGTGGCCAAGATCAGTCATTGCACAAGAGTATCCTGGCTACTGTCAAGGAATGTGTTGGTTGTCATTCAAATCTATTTAGTTGCTTTGAACCACTATGCCAAGCACAGGCTTAGGAAGGACTTTACTCATTACTCATGTCACATCATCTTCCTCAAGAGCCACGCCTATGGCAGAGTTTCAGTTTAGCTGCCAGCCATTATAATTTGTCGCCCAAATTATATGGTTTGACAAACTACTGCTATTTCTGATGCTGGTGATGATGAACTCTATGTGACGGGTGGTAGAGTGCAGTTGGAAAAACAGGTGGAGGGAGAGTATATAATGCTTCAGCACAATATTATCCTGTGACAGGTACCAATAACCTTAAGACCTTTAACCTGCTCATTTTTCCACTTGACCAGTTTTAATTGGGGAGAGACCCAGTGAACCCCCCGCCCCTCTCCCACCATCTTTGCCCTCGAGACATTTTTCAACTTTCTCACCCATCTGTCTGGTCCTCTAACCATTCTATTTCACAAAGTGGCTAAGCACAAAAAATAAAATCACAAGTATGCTTTCAGTATACAATCATTCCCTTTATAAGAAGTCCTTCAAATGCTCCTATTTGCCAGTATAATGAGGAGCAAGTGTTTAATCCCGATACAAAAATATAGATACTTTTTTTAAACAGATGCCTATATAATTCACAAAAACATTACGTCCATATAACATTTTTAAATCAGCCACAAGACAGGAAAATGTCATTTGCCTTTGTTTTAAAAAATGTACACCTGAAAAGTACCTTTTGAACTGTTAATATTCACATGATTGTTGTGCATCTTCAACAACTCTAACTCCCAAATTTTCATGGAAATCGTGAACAGAAAGCAACATTGGCGCCGTCTGTGACAAGCTAGTGATGTAAGGTTGGTAAAGGGGTTTAACAACATGTCACCTTTCATCCATCACCACACAGGTCGATGGCTACTCAGGAGAGGAGGGGAATGGGGAGGACGGGAGGGGAGAGGGAAAACTATTGGGACGTGGCCTACATCCGCTTCTTCAGTCCCAGTAGAGGTGGAAGGAGAAAGAGACAAGACAGCTAAAAAGGAAGATGCGTCAGCAGGATTGACTGGTGAGGATTGGGTCTACTCTAACTCTTCACTCTATCCATCATTCAGATAATAAAATGCGAAAAGTTGAGTGGACAAGGAGAAGGGAAGCTTCGTATGACGATGAGACTGATGGATAGAGGTGTCCCTGTGAGAGTCAGGGCATTGCAGAATTAGGTGCCAACAACTGTCACTAGCAGGGTGGAAAATTGACAGGTATGAGTAACCTGTCCAAAATGTACTGTCTGTCTCAGAAACGTTCATGGGTCTCACAGCTACACTGCCTTTTCAGCTCATTGCAAATATTTTTCAGGGGCATTATAGACCATTTGTTTTCTATAAAATTACTTTGTGACAAAATAAACTGCATAAGGTCTCAGGAGTTGCAGATGGCTTTCTTATCCCCAAACTAACACACTAGCTGTAAACGTTCTTTGTGCCTTATGTGAGGGACAGCAGTTGCTGGGCAGAGAGAGAAAGGGAGGATAGAGTCCTGTAGAGATCAAAGAAGTGCATCCAGGTTTAACTAGGGGCATCAGCAGTGCAGTATCATGGCAGCAAAACAGTGCAAGGATCCCAGAAAGAGAACAGACATAGTACTGTGGATCTTGATATATATACTTTTTCTCCCCCATTCTGACTTACTTTTTTTTTTATATATTTGTTTTCACCTTTCTTCACCTCATCACACAAGCTTTCTTCCAATTTTGCTTTCGAATGTACACACGTTTGTTTTTGTTGCCCTCTTCCCGAGGCTTTTTTGTTATCCTCCCTCTTGAGCCAACCACCAAATGCTCTGTAACCCCCCACACACACATATAACCATATTTTACTGAAGGGGTTCAAGAGAGATCTCAAAGAGACTCACACTGATAATATAAATGTTTTATCCACTTCCCTCTGACTCGGGGAAAAAAATATACATATACATAGTTTTTTTTTTTTATTATTTTTTTATGGGAGTGCAGTTTATCAAATTCATACTGTAAGCACATTGCTAAGCAATACCTTTTATGTAACCCTTAAGTTAGCCATGAATTTTTCAAAGCTTTAAAAGTTCATGGTCTGGAGGGAGCAAACGCAAACAAAAGACAAACTTTAGAGGAATTAAACTTTTTTTTTTTTTAAGAGAAAAATATATGAACTAAATGTGTGGTATGATGGAAGACATCATCAAAATTCACACAATGGGGACCATATTTAAAGCTCATGTTTTTAGCCTAGAGATGCTTTACAAGATTAAAAAGGCACAACCTATAATCTGTCATCTCATAGAGACAATCGTGTTAGATGGTTTTACCAAAATGGACCAAGGTGTCTATTTCACTTTCTATTGCACAGCTGACAACTGAGCGAGTGCACTGCTTGTACTTAATATTAAGGACACTGTTTTTCCCTTGGGTCCCTGGCCAATAACTTTCAAAGCTAATATCTATAGTTCTTGGCTTTTGGGAGTTGTGCTGTGCTGCTGCTAAAG
Source organism: Siphamia tubifer (assembly GCA_020466265.1). Classification (NCBI taxonomy): domain Eukaryota; kingdom Metazoa; phylum Chordata; class Actinopteri; order Kurtiformes; family Apogonidae; genus Siphamia; species Siphamia tubifer. Next base: position 31,289,572 of record CM035794.1, on the reverse strand, counting down.
CATACGCCAGCGATTTGGCCCTAATTTGACTAGGGAGTGCTTCAAGGTTGATGTTAAGCATTCCTACTTGTAAACTTTAGTGAAAGGATTTTTTTCTTGTTTTATTCATTTATTTATTTTGTTGTTGTTGGGGGGGGGGGTACAAATGTAAAAATAAAAGATGTCAGGAGGATAGAATTTGTTAGAAGCCTCAAAATGGCCTTATGTTTTCTGCAGTGCTGGAGGAAAATTGAAAATGTTGCAGTAGACGTCAAGAGGTGGAAACAATGGAAAGGGACAGCACCTTACCTGTGATGCAAAGTCATATTCACACTAGGAAGTGTATAATCATTTTATAGAGGTAAGTGGAAACTTTAAATGGAAGGAGGATTATTCAAACTGATAAATATACAATTAGGTCCAGAAAAAAATGTCTAGTAGGGAAGATAAAGCAGGGACACCAACTTAAACAAAAATGACTGCTGAATATAAAAGCCTCTTAAGAACCTTACCTTGGCTACAAATTGTCTGTCCTTTTGGTCTAAGTTGGCTGTGGGTGCCACATAGTCTTTCCAGATGCGGACCTTGCGCTCTTTAGCAGATCTGGCCAAAAAAAAAAAAAAAAAAAACAGGTTGACATTGTTATTACTGACGGTCCTTACGATCAGCCATATTCGAGGACATAAAGGACTTAATCAAGGTGCATAATTATCCATTTGGCTGAAAAGGCTGAAGAACCTCATTAAAGTGAGAAAATTCCAACATAATTAGCACATTGTTATTGCTGCACTTAGTGTAGAGAATTAACATCAAGAAAGCAAAAAAGCGAGATCTTATTCTTCTGAAGAACAGGTTTCATTAACCTGTTGATATGTGAAGTAGCTCTCTTTTTACTTTACATTCACAAACCCAAAGTCTAAAATAGTGTTTGACAAAATAAGGTCTAAAATGTTGCTGTGTAGTTACTAAATATCTGTGAAATGCTATAGTTTACAACTGACTGCCTTCTAAATTAAATTACATTTTGTTTCTTATCATCATCTAAAGGATCTATGCATCTTTAGCGTGCTACCTTTCAGCAGCTCTGAGTTTCTCTGCTCCCTGCGTGTAAACAGCCATGGACCAGTCAACACAACGGGCAAATCCTTCTTTCAGCAGGAGTTCTGTAATGTTACCATTCTGTGACAGACACAAACGGAGATAGTTAAAAGTTAACCAATGAGACTAATTCAAACACAGTACCACAAAATGCTGGGTGCTGCGCCTTACTGGATGCAGGATGGTACCCAGTATGATCTGGTTGGGACAGCTCTCCAGGATGATCTGAACATCTCTCTGCAGAAGACGGGATTCAGTGAAGAATTTGGCTTCAGCTGCAAATGGCTCTGGTGTCTCTGTACCATCTGCTTCCCGCTTGAATGTTGGACACTATACAGACAGAAATTAGCAAAAATGTATTAATCATACCATCACGCCACTTGTCAAGAAAACAACCCATCTAATTTGACTGTACATAAATGTAAATAGAGATGGTTCCCTCTTCAGTTTGGAAATTTTCAACAACTCTGTAATTAATTACCTAATTTTTTATTTTTTATTTTTACTGGCAAAAGTATGAGGAAAAGACTTCCAATGTTTTTACTCACCGACTGATTTCTATTTTAGAATTAAAAGTACATTTAAATTTTGACAACTGCAACATTCAAAAGAAGTTGCGACAGACACAGTAAGACTTAAGATTTGGTTTAAGAAATGAGGGGAGCGTGAGTGAGAATATCCTCAGTCTTTGCGAGATAAAAAGGGTTGTGGGTCACTATTCAAAAAGACACAAACTTCCTAAGAATTTAACCCTTTCACATTTGTAGTATTGTAATTTAGAAAGTCTAGAGATATCTAGGTGAGTAAAGGCTAAGGATATACATCATTGTTCAATGTGTGAGACTTTAGACATTACAGTTCTCCAATCAGGCACTCTGGAATAACTTATTACGAGGCCTTATTTTTTGTGGTTTCATAGTCATAGTCCATGTACTGGACAGCCCTGCCTGCATTCCACATCTGTCCCCGACTGAGAATGTATAGAGGATCATGAAGGGGAAAATTGGTCAATGGGCATTATTGACTGTCGAGTACATACATTCTTGTAAACGCAAGAAAGGAAAAACATTCCACTTGCAAAACTGAAACGGTCTCCTCAGTTCCTTAACAATTAAAGACCATAATAAAAAGGAAAGTCAATACAGCAGCAGTGGTAAATATGCCTGTACCAACTTGTGTGTTGCTAGCATAAAATTCTAAAGTGCTTTCATTTACAAAATGCAATCAAGTTGATCAGTGAAGTCTGATGATCTTTTCATGTGACTTTTTAACTGTATTTCTACAGGTATCAGCAAATCTAATTTCATACTTTTTAATGCCAATTTGAGCAATGCCCATATCCAACTGCAGATACAGTTTTCCATATAGTTTTATTATGGTTTACTATTGACAGTTTCTGAATAGCTCCTCCTTCACTCACTTCTGCTGAAACTTGCATTTTCCCCCACATCTGCCTCCCCCCTTTCACTATGGCATGAGCACACTTAGAGCACATGGCATTCTAAGTATCTGGTATTGTGATTTCATGTATCAGCCATAAACAATAGCCAATTAAAGGGTTCCGCCTGTCAATCATTACACTATGCTTCTGATCCAAATTATGAAATGTTTATATAATCTAAATAAATCATGAATAACAATGCCCTTTTTCCATCAAGTGTAATTCATTTCTTAATACCTCTGGACATCAAATGTAATACTTTTTAATGTCTTTTAAGGCCTTCATTTTCAAAAAAAATCTAATGACTTTTAATGCATTTCAATGATAGCAGAAACTGTTTAAAAGAATGAACAGATATATTTTTTTTTTTTTTGGGGGGGGGGGTTTAAAGGGTTTTTTTGGGCCAAGCACTGACATGCCACCTACACACATGTAAAATCAAAAGTCTTGTCTAGTCTCATCATCTGAACCCGCTTTATCCTCACTAGGGTCACAGGGGTCACCGGGGCCCTGATCCAGCTACAATGGGCGAAGGCGGGGTACACCCTGTATGAGTCTCCAGTTCATCTCAGGGCTGAACATATACGGACAAAAAAAAATAATAAAAAAATCACTCACATTCACACCTATGGACAATTTAGATTAATTAATTAACCTATCCGTGCATGTGTTTGGATGTGGGAGGAAACCGGAGTACCTGGAGAAAACCCACGCAGACATGAGAACATGCAAACTCCACACAGAAAGGTCTGGTGTGGGAATCAAACCAGGGTCCTTCTTGCTGTGAGACACAAATGCTAACCACTGCACCACTGTGCCATCCAGAATCAAAAGTTAAAGCCAATTTTTGATCAAATATTGGGGGTCGCTGTGACAAGTTCGTAACAAAGCAGTCGTATAAGTGCATTTCACAAAATGTTGGTTCGAGTGCATGCTACAATGTCCTCTCACAGTCAGGTGGTCTCGGCAGTCGCAAGGGGAGGGGTGGGCCTATAATGCCACTCGCAGTTTTACTAGTTTTTTTTGTTTTTTTTTTTATCATTTCCCTAATTTTCTGAAAGACGTGTTTATAAGTGGATCAATAGTATTAACTGTTTAACAGGGTTATTTAGTAAGCTTAAGAGCAACTCTAAGGTAGACCCTAGGGAAAATAGCAATAATACACAGAAATTTCAGACAAACTAAGGAAATTGATTTCTTGGTTTAACCCATGATTATTCTTTATAGTAGTAGGTATAATTGCATGCACTTTGGGAAATTTGAATTATTGTCTTAGTCTGATTAGAGTCAGAGTTTTAAAAGCCACGTAAACACCTTAATTGAAGTGGAATTAAATCGAACTGGAGTTTGAGAAGTCGGAGTAGGCAAGTTGGATAATGCAATTGTAATCAAATTTGTCCGTGCGTGTCAATGCCACCCAACCTTAGCTCGATTAAGACTGACCTGGACACGTCCCCTTCCAGAAGTCACCAGAGATATGGTGTGACAATACACATGTAATAAATCAGAGTGTACATTACGTACAAAATATGTTGAGGTGCTGCATAGTCGCCCATACCTTGTCTTGGTGTTGCTGTCCTCTTTCTACCATGTCTGCTTCAAATCTGCCAAATTTGTTTAGTTATTTGTCTACTTCTATGGCGCCAACCGGAATCACGCCAGTGCGAAAGCGTGTGTAGCGCCACCTTGTGTGGGGGTGGACCAGTAATTTACATTTCTCTTGCTGGCATATAAACCCTGATTTCTGGGAAACACCTGTTAAGTCCTTAAGTAAAGCAATAATTCCCATTTCTAAGTGCATGTAAATGTACTGACCGATTCAAATTTAGGCATGTATGATATACTTCACCTTTAAGGGAACATACAGGTGGCTATTGAATAAAATTCAACACAGCATCTCTTAGTCAGTGGGTTGCTTATGTTTTCCATTTAGTGACTTTCAGAGAACTTATTTCATCCTAAGCAGGGCATGGTTTGTCTCTCTACAGGATTGTCATGCATGCTCTGATCCACTAGGCGCTTAATTTACATAGTTACATCTCCGCCACAAGAGAATACACACTTCATTTACTGCAATATCATTTACCTCCAGGATGTTTTTGTGCTTAGTACTTTCTTCTGATATTATCTGCGTTTTGCTGTGTACTACCGTTAAACCCTCTTAAATGATGTCACCTTTCTGTATCTTTATTCTTGTCAGACTTGCAAGGTACCAGACAAATATATACAACAACAAAGCGGAGACAAACCTTTGAACAAAACAAACCAAAAAAAAAACCCACTTTGAAATGGATGCAATATCTTCAAGTGGGAGATGAAAAAGATTAGTTATCTGGAGTGGTCCATTGCCAAAGCAAGGCTTGGTGAAAGAGACTGATGGGGAAATTTAGTGGACCGGATATGATACTGCTAGTACAAACAGAGTGACAAAACGGTGACAAAAATGAGTCCTCAGTCTAAAATGTGTTTTATATATATATATATATATATATATATATATATATATATATATATATATATAAAATTCTGAAGGTAGAGTCTCTACCATAAAACATTTTATTAATAGGATTTGTCACAGTAAAATGAAGAAAGAATTGGCTGTTAAGGAAAACATACAACAAATCTTTCAGTAATAAAACATGTCAAGATAAATGGGCTCAACAGCTCACTACAGCTGATAAGCACAGCACGTGAGCAGTGTTTACCTTGATCCCGGACAGCATGACAGTAACCAGGTAGTAGTCAGGAAGGAGCAAGGCACGAACCACACTGCCGTCACGCACATGCTCGATGATGGCTGTGGTCATCAAGGGCAGAAAAAAATAAAAAGTAAGAGGAGAGTGGGCCAGTGTGGCCAAAAAAAAAAAAAAGGATAAATGTGCAGACATCAGACAGTCATTGCTTTGGGTGTATTGCATTTCATAATCTGCAGAAAGATTTCCATAAGTAAGACAGGTAAGATAATCTACATTTAGTCATGCAAAACCAAAGATTCTTTAAATGTATTCTCAATTTCTTAAGTATTATTCTTTGGCTTAAGATAAACTGATCTCATAGCATTTGTTATCATTTTCATCAACACCATTTGACATTATTACATAGAATCTTACATGGGCTCTTCCAAGAAAAAGTGGCCTTTTACTGAGCAGTGAGACTGATGAGTCGCAATAAAGGATGACTCAGAGGAGAAAGCCATGGGTTCCTTTGTGAACAAAGCACTTTAAAGTGCTGCTCCAACTAAAATCTATCTTCAACAATTATGCAACAAGTTTAAAAATGGTAGCTGGATGACAAAAAGGTTGTGAAAATATATACTTTGCATACAAATAACTTCCAATCATAGAATAATTGCTCGTAAGATTTTGTTATTAGCCGCCTTATTTTCAGTGTGTTCAACATAAGGTTTAAAAAGAGCAGTTCAAATTCGGTTCTGTTTTGTTGCAATTTCCAAGGCATGATGAAGAAAGGTTTACTTAATAGAGTTGATTTTTGAAGTGCCACTTATATTTTGACCATACAACAAGCATTGAGAAAACCACATTTTATTTTAAGAGCTTTTTTGTCTGTTATGTTTAATTTTTTTTCCAATATCACACCAGCTTCAACTTTTTTTCTCCCGATATCTGAAGCTCTTTAAAGAATTGTACAGCCAATGTCACCTGCTTTGAGTGCATTTCACACCGTTTTGAGATAAGTGAAGGTAGCATTGTTATGCTTTGATTATGCACATATACTTGTATGTGCAAGCTATATATACACATTTCCACTGCAGTAGCAGCATACGCAAATGAGAGAAATTGTTATTCCATTCCTAAATCACAGCAGCTCAATGTGCATTTAAAGCTTTTAGGCTGGATTGCTGCCTCGAGTTCTGTCCCCAATGAATGGTAAGAAGAAGAAATAAAAGGATGAAAATGCTTTTGCCTGTTCATTTTCCCCATTCAATTAAAGAGTAGTGAAATGAGGCTAGAATGAACTGAGTGGCACATTACACCTCAGGCAGGTCAGAGATGAGAGACTGGAGGAATGAGCCAGTAAAGGCAGACTATGTGCCATTACATGCCCTTAAGTGGATATTTAGAACAAAATACTGAATCTTCAGCCAAAGTATTGGATTTCTCACACCAAGCCTGAAAAAGTCCTTTCTACAGGAAATTGAGGTTTATGCAATCATGTGTTTTTAAATGCACTGATTTCCTCTGCCAAGCTTGTGTTGTGCCAGTGTTTCAGTATGGCTGCTGGCGGTCCCAGAATCATTACCGTTGATAGGTTTCTGGTGCAAAGAGTCGACAAAGTTGCGAGGATTCTCTATGGTGTACTTGAGGTCACGGACGGTGTGTGTGCCGCTGCCCTCGGTCCACATGCCCTTCTTGGATGCTTTAGCCTGGTCTTCGTGTTCACAGAGTCTGGCCTGCTCGGGACTACACAGACAAATTAGAAGAGAGGATTGACACATACACACACAAAAAGTATTTCAAACCATTCTAATGGCCATTACAGGGACAAAATGTGAATATAGCCTTCATGTTTACCGGCTCATTATTTGGATGAAATCCATTAGAGCAGTTTGTTACAATACATGAACAAAAAACTAGAAAATGCCGCTGAAAGTTCACTTCAACCCTTCTACCCTATAGCTAAGGGGAGGGTAAAACAGTAAAAGTGAAAACAACTTAAATCCACAAAGTCATTAATATTTTGTGATTTAATATACAAGAATATGAAACTTTGCAAATGTAATGCTGCTAAGTAGGCTGCAAACAGCTTAGAGATCAAAGACATAAGGGAAAGGAACCTCTGGCATTCCACTGGAAGAAAAAAATATCACTGCTATCTCCGGATGTTAGCAAGGTCCAATTAATTACACGCCAGACAGAAAGAGATCTACACCGCATATAACAAGCAGAAAATCTGATAGTGCTTTGATTCAGTAGCCATGTGTCGTATTAAGCTTAAAATGTTCTAATTGCTTCGAACCGTCTTTGCAGTTACAACAGGAAAGTCACAACTTGTGACCAACATGTACAAATGCTCATTAGCTACACACACTATGTCTGGTGTCACTGATGATGCCATGGCTGCTGTTTTCTCAAATAAAGTTCTGGAGAAAGACAAGCCCCTAACTCCAATAAACTGTTTGCTTGGTGGCAATCAGTTGATGACCAGATTATAGCTGCTTATAACTGTAACTGAGCATTTTCTTTGGAGACAATAACAATGTTTGACAGTTCCATCAAAAGAAGTCACACAGCTGGCTACAAACACCACAATTAATTCCCTGCTGGCTCTCTACATTGTGCCGCCTAATGTTTTTTAAGGGCCCTTGTAGAACTTTAATTATTCAGAACTTCAAATACCTACCAGGCTTTTATTTTCCTGAGAAGAAAATGCTGCTCAATGAACAGTATGTAAAGTGAATTTTTCACATGTTGTTGCCTGAAAGCGATCATTTGCTTCTGAGAAGCAATAGGGTATCTCAATTAAAATGCTATGCACATAAACACAAACATAGCCAGTACTCCAGCTGTGTGGTCCTAATTGGGCTTTTGGACTCATGCCCAAAATGCTGTCAAGTTCTATATCCCCTTTGTACTGATTTAGTTCAAATTCACTAGAAACAGTTTCTTGCTTATTAAGCAACAATGGTGAAACTTTCTCTTAGACATCAATTGTGTTTAAGCTTCTTAGAATTTAGGCACAAATAGGAAAAGAAAGCAACAAAAACAGAGTGAGAGAAACTAACAATGTAATCAAGGATAGCAGACGTTGTAATGCCAATTGCAGATTGGTTAAGATACAGAAAAGAGTTTATATGTGGAGGCAGATGATAGTGAACTTAGCCATATCTCCAAATAGATTGGTTTCTTTGAGGGTCAGCAACTCTTTCCAACCAAAGCATTGCTTCATATCTAAACAGCTACTGCTAAGGAAAAAAAGTGCAATACTGAAAAACAGTACTGGAGGAACAATGGCCAAAGAGAGGGGGGGGGAAAACTCCTTATTCCCATATATTTGAACACAGTGTAGGCTGCATTGTTCATCTTCATGTGATACCCTTGAGCAACCAAAAATACTTTTAATAGATATAAAATGTTGAACCTTGGTAAGCAGTTTTGGAGCTCCCTGTTGTCTTTGTATAGTTTAAAAGGAGATGTTGGAAGTTATTTTCCCTAGTGTACGAGGCTACAAGGGTTCCACTCTTAGTGAGCAATTGAAGCCCAAGCGAGTGCTGTTCATCGACTCGTCTTCAGATATTCACACCCCTTCAAACAAACAATTCGCTGGGGCTGCCCATTAAAAAGCAACAGTGGGGGGGTTTATGCTACATTATAGCTGGTCTCCCCTCAGCTCTGCTGGGCTAACATTATAAAAACCATCACTCAAACCACCTGCCTGTGGTTTTAATTTCTCCTGGAGGCAAGATTCTGTGTCTGACCAATTTCCAAGGTCTATCCACCTCAGTTATGGTGAATTATGCATTTCTAAAGGAAAGCAGCCTAAATGAGTGACACCCTGAGAAGCAAGACAGAGTTGGGAAGAGTGATGAAAGTATTGGTTTTATTTATTGTATAACTCAGCTTTTTTTGGTTTTTAGAATTAAGTTTAACCCAAATGATAACACCTCCTACACCAAACTAAAGAAAGTGATGTTTGCAATTCGACTACTAACACATGTGCAACTGCAATATCTACAACATATTTGTTACATTTTTTCATTATTATCACAAATGAAATGGAGAGAGGGAGGTATTAATCTACTCTGAATAATGCATAGATTATCTTTGTTGTGTATTCAAGTGAAGAGGGATGGGAAATAACACTGTGCCTGTGCCCAGTGCACTGTGGCACACTGCTGAGCATTAGTTCCAGCATGCTGTTAAAATTGCTGTCCATTTTCACAGGCAGCACTGAGCCTCTGAACACATGTTAAACTGCATTGTTGAAGGCCATCAAAGTTATTATCACCCCTATAATTATCATCACATCGTAGTTAGTATGATCAACATGGCCAGTCACAAGGGGTAATGGATATTGGGGTCTGGTGCAGTGAAGGAAAAACTACAGCCTTAAGTCCACATTGAGTAATGGCCCTCCCCTTAGGCCAAATGATGCCCGCTTAAACATAAAGCATCATTTACATTAGTGGTTGTTCTGGGCCATTGCACAAAATGCTTGGAATGGGTCATTAGTGGCAAAATATTCACATCATTTCTGCTCATGTTGGGACATAAAAATGTAGCAGCATGAGTCAATTGCTTATGTGTGTAATGTGCAAATACTACCACTGGGGGGGTATGCAGTCCTTTTTTCATATAGCACTGGGTAAGCAAGTGTATTTAAAGGGATTACAGTTTAAGGGATGTGTGGAAGAAAACCATTTCAGAAACACCTCACCATTGCAACAGGGTAACACTGCCACCATCTGGGGCATCACAGCTCTGTCTTAATGAAACTGTGTAGCATCTCCAACAGCAATTGAAATGATTTCAACTGCATGCCTTTGATAGGGTTTTGTGAGCCTTCATTTTTTATGGCATTACTTAATCCTACTGAGAAATAGCACATATGACCTCTGCAAAAAAGCAAAGAAATCTAACATAAAGAGCCGACCTATTTTCACAATATCAACTATTTCCATAATGTGTTTGATTAAAGGGGACATATGCATTAGTGGTCTTTTTAATGTTTTTACAACACAAATGTGTTATCTGTGTGTGAGGGGGCCCTTAACCCTTGTGCGGTCCTTTGTAAATGGCACACTGGCTGTGTCCTACAATTGGGTCTTAAAGAGCCAGATTCCAAAGTTCAGTTCCATAGACTCATCACCCCAACCCCCAAGGATATTTTACTGTTTTCAGTAGTAAGCAATGGCACCATACAGTACTTCTAAAAAGGTACATTTTTTTAACCACCGGGTCACTGTGACCCGAAGGACAGCACAAGGGTTAAATTATGAAAAAAAAAAAAAAAACATTCACTCTCCTTTCCTGATCTATTTCTTGTTGGAGGGAGATGAAAATACTCCATTTTGGATTTGTTGAGCTTTGTACGTCACAGGCGCAAATGCATTTGAATAACGCACCCCATCCCAGCTCACTGACCCCACCTACTTGTCACAGACATCTCTGCTCGGACTCGGAGATCCACCATCGGTAGTCCCGGTGTTCGTCAATTCAGGCATGGTCATGTGCATGCTCAGATCCGAAGCCCAATGTGACAGGCTTTGGATCTGAGCATGCACATGACCACCAAGTGTTTTCACAGAGAAAAGGCCCATCAATTCAGTCATCTCCAGTGCAATTGACTTGGACGGTGGATATAAGTAATACTTTGAAAGTATATTTCTTTTATCGTGCCTTTGACCACTAAGCATTTAAGCAATCACATGCATATGATAGATTGGATATTGACGTGAGTAAGTTTTAAGTATGTTTTGTATGATATGAACGTTATGCACATGCGTTGCCTGGGTGTCATTGTTCACATTAGTTCACCAGACACAAACAATAGTCTGCCTTTTGAGTAACTACATCTAAATACAATATTAGAAAGAAAAAAAAATTAAAAAAAAAAGGCAAAGTAATTATTGCCATTTTTTGCTGCTGGTAGCTCATTTCAACAGGTATGCCCATTTTGACAGAACACCAGTGTAAGACCGGTGGGTTGGGATCTGACTCTGACTCTGTTAACAGACTAGGACCCAAACGTGCATCAGGGTGTAAAACTCAGCACTCGGTCCACTTTGATTCTCTCCAGCCGATTTCATTTCATCAGTGTTTTGGTTTCTTTTTATCTGCCTCAAACCTTTTTTTTTTACCCTTTCTCATCCTCCCCTCACATCTGTGGAAGAGAGGGGCGGGGTCAGAAGAGAGGGGCGGAGTCAGCTGTGGCTCATTTGCATGAGAAAGCATGATGCAATATTACAAAGAGTTTTAAAAAGGACCGTTTCTCCAGGTTGAAGAGGCTGCTGTATCTCTGCATTAGTGTGGCATCTTGACCCAAACATGTCACAGACAGGTCACTGAGACAGGAGGGAACTGTGTTCACTTGTGGAAAATGAGCATGATATGTCCCCTTTAAGGCTGACAAGACCTCGATATGCAGTTAGTAAGGAGTGGGGTAAATAAAAACAAGTAATTTCTTTCAGGGCTCAGATTACACATGTTAATAGCGAAGTAGTGCATTGATCCACAGTGATACATGGGGTCTAGGGTGTGGTAGTTTTTATGCCGTTGTGTATTTGTGCGTGTTGTATCGCATTTTCCCAGCAGTCACTGTCAAAGCATTCTGGGAATAGTAATATGTTTGTGAGGCTACTGTATCCCAAAATGACTAATATCTCCCTATCAACTTCACAATTGTGCTACCGTCTTCCTTGACCAAAAATACAAGAGCACGCCAAACTGCAGCAGTCAATTCTTTCCAGATTTTGTGCAATTCCTGAAACACACAGAGAGGCTGCCGGACTTTTACAACAGACATGGCAGTGATGCAATACAGGTGGTATAGCTCACTTGTTTCCTCTGATTCCTTCCCTGCGGACTGTGGCAAGGCCCTCAGTGACAAGAGACTCAGCAATGTTTTCCCCCGTTGTGTCTGGAATGGAAAGTAGACATAAATAAAAAATTATTTTAAAAAAACCTTCAGATAAACATAGTTACACAAGAGCTGCACACAAACAGAACACTACATTTTTACACATTTTGTCCATGAAACAAATACTGTAGAATACTTAATGCATGTTCCAACATTTTTAATCCATAAAGACCCAGTGTTAATTTTGTGGCAATTCCAATTACTTTTTTTCTGTATTTAATAAGCCTGGGCGATAAACTGAAAATATACTACTATAACTGACGTCATTTTGCCCATGTTGGTATATTTGGTGTTTTAATAAAGAAAATAAGTCTGTTTTTTGTCTATTTCGACTGTGTGTGCAGGTATGCCAATTCTTCTTTAAGATGGTGTGAAGCGTGTGTAGTCACAAGACTCCACCCATCCAATCTGAACTAAAGGGAAAAAAAGGTGATGGTTCAAAAGAAGAAGCAGCTGCCAGACATAGACCAAGTAACGTTAGTCGAAGTTGATCCCATTGTGCTGGCTTTCAAAAGAAATTTGACATTAGTTTTGAAATATTTTGGGCTCCACAAACATGTTGAACAAAAAGTGTCACAGATTAGCTGATGTCGCTTAGCAACCAGGTTTTGCTGTGGTGCTGCTGCCACACGACTTCTGTGAGAGGGGGGCAGCATGGACTGTACTACCCCATTACCCCATAACATTATAAATAGAATGGAAACTGCCGTGTATGGCTACAGACTGAACCCCCCCCATTTTTCCTTACTGAGGTAGAAGTACACGATTTATCATGATATTGATTAGAGGTCATATTGCTCAGCCCTACTATTTAAGTCAGTCTCAAGTGATTTTTCATTATATATTATAATATCATTCTCTGCATCTTGTGTTTTTTCAATGAAAATACAGTATTGTCCCCTATTTACTGAACATGTACCTGTTCATAAACACTCAAATTAAACTTGATTGTCATAATACCAGAAACACAGAAAAATTAAGAAAGCATGAGCATGAGAAAAATTAAGAAAGCATAAACAAAGCATATTATTAACTGTACATAAACCAAGTGTGTCCATCTACCGTCATTGATGCAACTCCAAAAGTTTTACTGGTAAATCAATGTCATTGAAGCTGGAGTTTCCATGGTAACTACAAAACCTCTGAATGTGCAAATAGGCCATAGGTGATCACCATGAAAAGATGACAAACATCCTGTTACACCAATTACTTGCATGTATTGATAGAACTAGCAGATTAAAATGTATTAAACAGTATAGATCAGTAGATTGTATTTGGTCACCAGTGGATACTTGAGTCTTTGTGGGTTAAATTAAAAACATGCATCTTATTTTTGACATGCATTATTTGCAAATAATAGCATTATGCAGTCCACAGATCTGGGTAAATCCCTGAGCTGCCTGTTTTACTGCTGTATAATGGCAATGATATAATAACTTCACATAATGTAAAGTACAACTCTTGTTTCTTATGCAGTGTTTCCGCTAATATTAATTCCCCCCCGCCACTTCTTCAAATTGTATTTGTTACAAATACACCACTGCGTTGTGTATGTGAGAACTAAAGTAGCTAAACTACAGATAAGTATCTTGATTCATACACTCCTTTTTTTTTTGGGGGGGGGGGGGGGGGGGGGGGGGGGTAGTGAATTAGTGGGAGAGCAGTATTGGCAGTGACAGATCAGCTGATCAGATAGTCGGAGGAGTGTATCTTTGTGATTCGGGCAACATTGGAGAAAAGGTAGACTTATGACGGCACTTTAAGACAACTCATCCTTTTTAAAAGTTAAATACATATTCGGCAAATATTGATAGCCAGCTAACAATAGGTAACATAACAGCTTAACTTTATTATGCGCAGTGCCAACTAAGCTAATTCATAGCATTAAGCTAATATCTACACGAGATAATGCTGACTCCATTTTCAGATGACTTTATAGAAGTACTTCTCAAAAGAGTGAAAATAATCTGACAAGGATGACCCTAGACAAGTATCATTAGCCTTTTACTAAGTCCTAGATTATCATTGGATATGTTCACATTTGTAATTAAATGCGAGTGTAAATTATCTTATGTTAATGTTTTATGTAATCGTATAAGACAAGTAATGTTAGTCAGTGAGGAGCAGTGGAAGTGAAGGAGAGGACAGTGGAAGGGGAGAGTTGGGTGAAGGAGGTGAGGAAGGTGAAGGTGCAGGAGAAAACACAGGCTGTCAGACTGGGACCCTAAATGGGTGGAAAAAACAACAGTAGATTTCATTCACCATGCAGACAATGGTGAGTGTTGAACTTTTTTCCTTTGTTACTTTACATAATATAGCGACATGCCAATATTTATTTTAAATAAAATTAATTCAATATCACTCTGCCCCTATAGGAATGTTCTGCTGCATATGTACGCAGCATAAACAACCTGCAAAAAGAGGACCAGGGACATGGTCTTTCATAGAGGCAGACTGTAAACTGTACCAGACGGACTACCATGACAAACACACACCCTAAACCTGACCCTTAATGTGACCAAGACAAGGGAACTGGTACCAGACTTCAGGAAGAGCCCACCCCCTCTGCAGCCCCTTTTTATCAACGGTACTGAGGTGGAGAAGGCCCACAGCCACAGATTCCTGAGTTTACAGGCGACATCAGATCTGAGCTGGACTTTAAACACTGCAGCTACGGTGAAAAAAGCCCAGCAGAGACTTTATTTTATAAGGCTGATCAGGAAAGCAGGCCTGCACTGTAGCCCTCTCACCCAGGTCTACAGGGGACTGGTGGAGAGTGTTTTAACATTTGGGGTCACTGTATGGTATGGAAACACAGACAGAGAGGAAGGCTCTACAAAGAGTAATACACACTGCAAAAAAAATTATATACATTGACCTCCCATCTCCGAACACCATATACAAACACACAGCGCTGCCACAAGAGAGCTCAGAGAATTAGTACAGACGCACAACATCCAGCACATCTCCTGTTCAAACGCAGCACATACAACCTCAGACACAGGAGGGCAGATATCATCACACACACACACACACAAACAACTTTTTAACAGCTGCTTCCCTGCCACAGTTAGACTATTGTCCAGTATTCAATAAGAGGGCAAGTGCAATACGTTGTGTGTGTACATGTACTACTGTGGAAAAGTCTACCTCTTCATCCTTGCAGTAGATTTTAATTTTAATTTAGTTGGTTGTATTTATTATAATTATTTATTATCTTAGCCGTTTTTAATATAGTTCTACGTTTGTCTTATGTTCTTGTTTTTATGTGATTTGACTCTGGGAGCGACTGCGCAAGAATTCCTATGTGTCCTGCACAAATGGCAAATAAATGTTTATCTTATCTTACACACCACAAACAGGTGTGAGGTCACAGGCCTTACTGGCACAAGGTGAATTAATAAGTGGCCATTTAAATTCATGGAATAGATCACCTTAAATACAACCTGCTTTGTCTTGCAACAACCTAATTGTATGCGTTTTCCTTAGGTTCCTCTGTTGTGGCTGCCTTTGACCCAATAATTGCAATAGAACATGAGGTAATCATTGGAGGATTTAAATGGTTGTACGAACAAAAAGAGAACATGTACACCATACAAACTATCCTGCTGTTCTTGAGCTGGTTGAGTTGCTGTGTTTTAACTATTTTGAGGAGCTGAAGGTAAATAATCATCAAGAAATCTAAACAAATACTGTGTATTTGTTTAGATTTGTATATCATGGAATAATCAATCTTTGTTTTATATAATATTGTTATTAAAATTTTGTTTCAATTATTTCTGGTTTGTTTTTCTTATATAATTTGGTTGTTAAAAATCTAATAAATTAGTTCTAGGAATAAAATCTTCAGTGAAGTCATATTTGTTTCCACCGCCATGACTCCGTAGCGCGCCTGCCCCCGCTGCTGAAAAAATCCCAGAGGGAACACTGATATAAAACTGACAATTCCAGCCATATTTGAAGCCACAGTAAAATATTCTATAAACACAGACCAATGACCATATTCCATTAATGTTAATGTGCCATACATATTATTTCAGAATGTAAATGTTGCTATGACTATTTGTTTTGTGGATAGGTCACTACTTACAAATAGTGGAAAAGGAGAATAAGAAGATGAAAAAAAGAAAAGGAGACAAATGAATAAGAGGGGAAACTGAAGAGCTAGGAAATACAGGCCGATACTACTGAACAGATTACATGGAGTAATTGGTGTTTAGAGATTTATTGTGGTGATAAACGGAACAAAAACTCTCCAATGCTAGCCGGGAGGAGAGAAAAAAATGTGACAAAGCAAAGACATGAATCATCTGTACAAGGTGATTGGCATCTGATGTGAAACAAGACAATGTCCAGGACTTGGTTGTTTGTGGCATTGCCCAATAAATGATGCGTGTATTCTCAAAGTGGTTGCTAACATGACTGAACACAGTCATTTATATAATTAGTAGGGACTTTCCACCATTATCCTAAATGTTAGTGAATGACAATTTCTTGCTGCCAATACATTTTTGAATATTTTGTTGCTGTGCTTTCATTAACAACATGTATTATATGTATTATTTAAAAGGCCACACAAGTCTGTGATTAACAGCATCTTAAGAGGTTTTATGCACTTTTAACTTTACTCCTTAGCTGCTCTGAACAGACTGTAAACCACAACCTCACAGGACATTTATTTGCTGAGAAGTAACCAAGACAAATCTATGGAATTGCTCAGACTATGCAATGTGTAGATATTTCATTTTGGTTTAAAAAAAAAGAGGCAATCCTTTACCTCTCCCAAGGTAGACCATGCCATACTCTCTGCCCGAAGCAGTCTTGATTTCCACAGTGAAGCAGACTTCTTTACCGATTAGCTTCTTACGCAGGAACTCTCTGGCTTGAAAGGCCCATGGCTGCAATACAGTTGGGAATATTATTGCTCATTTTGGACATAGATATAGAGTCGGAACACAAATATTCAAAGTGTGTAATGAGTTCAAGTTCACCTTTTTTTCACAATTGAATTGTGTTAAACAAAAAAAATACTTCCATCTATTACAGATATACTCACGTCAAGGTAACAAAGAGCTAAAACATTCACTAGAGAATAATTATAACTACAATGACTAACCACTACGCAAAAAACACACAAATAGGGCTGTCATAATTAAAGCATTAATGCAGATTAAGCCATCACCCTGATTAATCTTATTAAAAATGTGTGTGCAATTAACCCATCTGCAGTGCAGAATTACTGAGCAAGTTGTTTAACACATTTTATATATATATATATATATATATATATATATATATATATATATATATATATATACATACATATGTGTTAAACAACTTGCTCAGTAATTCTAAATACATACATTTCGATCTGTTTAGTCATGCAAAATGAAATACTATTAATACATATACAAAAATTTAATGATTTAATGGTGATTAATGAAATGTAATCTACAGCAAGACATTGATTTATCTGATGAAAATTTTTAATCACTTGACAGTACAATACAAAAATAAATGCAGTCAAGATTATACATCATCTTCTTCCAATATGTGTAAATATTTCAATAAATTGTATAACCTGCCAACAGAAATTATGAGGTTTGTAATAAAGAGCATAAAAGACAGTATTTATCCCCATCTGTGGTAATGAGAAATGGCAATTTATTGTAAAAGCCAGCGAGAATAAAAGTGAATATGAAATAGCAATTTGGTTATGTTTATACCACGTTGTCAGTGGAGATTCAACAACTTTATCTACAGGCTACAGCATCTTTATCCAAATAGGCAGTAATTATTTTGAACAGCTTGAGCAATCAAGATGTTGAAGTGTTGAAGCTGTATACATCAGGATTCACTAACTAATTGCAACAGTGGTGTCTAAGAGGAGGGCTACATAGTGGGATTTCATTCCTCTTTGCCAAAGACCCAAATATAAACAAGTATAAACTCAATTAGAACAACTCACCTCATCAGGGGTGTCCTTAGTGTCAGGCTGGCCCTGAGCTGCTCGGCGGGCCATGGTTCCGGCTCGGATATTACTGAGATTGATCTGACGCTCTGGGGGTGGGCCGCCTCGAGGCTGACCCCTAACAATGATGGCACAGCCTGACAAAACCTACAGGGATAACATCAAACACTGTCAGCTGGAGGAAACAAGAATAAGACAAGAAAAAAAACTGCTGGCCATCTTTCCATTCAGCAGGTACTCAAATGCTCTCTTTCAAGATTACAGCGCATAAAAAAAAATTTAAAAAATTCACACGCAACAAACATGACTAACAGGCACTAGTGTAAAGTCTAAATGAGAATGTCCCTCCCAAAAACCAATTACCCTCTCATAGATTGAAGTTAATGTTGTACTTGCATGAGCACTACAAGTGTCAGGTTGCCACATATATAATAGTTCGGATTTATAAGAAAGTAGTATGAGAAAAGAGCAAGGCAAATAAGGAAATGTACAAATTACAGTGCAAGTTTCACTGAGCTACATCTGCAGTGCTAATTTTAAAAGTAACCACAATGAGTCTTTGTCTAAAGAGATGTTAGGAGTCTGACAACTATGCATTATGGAGCTGGGAAGCAACTTCACATAGCACATTTCCATGGTAACTGTCATTCAGCAGCAAGAGGTGAGATCACGCTATCTGATAACGTAACTAAATACAAAAAAAGATAACCTAGTCTTGAGTTTGACAACCATGGCATTTACACGAATCTGAGCAAACACTTTATCTACAGACTCTCTCATGTATCTCCAGAGAGCATCACTAGGGGTTGTTGATCTTAGATGTTGGCTAGAGAAACTCCTTCATCAAATCTACTCTGTTCCACAAGGACCGACTTGTTACTTCAAAGTGCAGGTGAAGGAAAAATGGTTGCCACAGAACACTGACCAGCCATGGGGGAAAAAAGAAGCAGAGGCACTCCCCCCTTCTCTATTTACAAAAGGGCCAAGTTCCACTAGGAATGCACAGCATGGCCTTGCTCACTGTTCTCAAGTCAGAGATATGACAGTAAAATAAGAACATTAAATTAAATTACTTGTACTAAATTCTCTGCCTATGATGTGCATGATAAATCAATTGTGTAAAACGTAATACCAAGTGACCAAGGTGAGTGCAACAGGAATATATATTGTTACTTCCTCACAAACAGATATGGTCCTTTGGTAATACAGCCACAAGAGTGTAACTTTCAAAGGTTACGGTTCCCTCTCAAGGGAAAATCCTGATGCTTACCATGGTGCTAAAAACAGACCTTCCTCAAGCACCAAGGGAAATGTGCAATTATGCTTGAGACAACTCTGACAACAACATACATGTTGACAAGAGTACAGGTAGCTTACTTGTCATGGGTGTGATCACAACATAAGAATTTAAATTTATACTTCATTTGCAAAAATTTAACGATTTAATCTCAATGACATTAAATCTATTCCATTTATAGCACATCATAGACTGAAGCCCAACTCAAGTGTAATACACACCAGTAAATTATGCTAATGGGAATATGTTTGGAACTCCTCACCTTCATGTTGTCGCTGCCCTGTTTGGATGTCTGGTGGAAACACAAGTTTGCAACCAGAGCCCACTAGTATTTATGAAAATCAGTCAGCTACACTAAAATTTACTTAACTTTAAAACAGAGTGACCGGCCTAAAACACGAGATGAGAAAGTAACATATGGAGTCAAATAACAAACCGGCATTGTGTACACCAAGATAAACAGGAGATTAGAGGAACATGAAGGCTTTACGGAGAGCTACGTGTCACTTTCTGATGGACGGTTATGACCACATTTAGGGAGAACAACCCCTTCTGTTAGCAGATCAGAGCACATTAAGTAACTTGGTAGCTATCGAGTCACACATCTACATTCCAAACACCAATGCAGCTCGTATTAAATATGACACTAAAACAAATAGTGTAGCACTACGTTGGAACTAATGGAGAAGCTTTCGGTGCTCGCTAGCATGCTAGTTAGCTCAAGAGTTAATGAGCAAGACATCACTGAATGAATTTTCCTTTTGGCAGTTGTCAACAAATTCATATTCAGAGGCAACGAATGACACGAACTCTTGTCTTTACATATCACTTTCAAAAAGTAGACAGCTAGATCCTGATTAGCTGGGAAAGTAACATATATTGCAGCTAACAAGTTACTACACATGATAGTATTCAACCGGCTTAGCCATGTGTTTCACTTTAAGTATGACTGAAAACAGTCCGTCGTGACTGTTCAATCTGTTAGATCATGTTTTAGATAAAGTTGGACAGCTAATAATCTGACTAGAAAGCAACCATATGCTAACGTTAGGTAGTTTGAGATGTTTCGCAAGTTAGCTACATTTTTGTAGCAAACCAGCTAGGTTAATGTTAGCAGACATGCTGCTGTGGTCATAAGGGTTAAGTTATAGTGACACTTTGTGACATAATGCCAACACATGCATGCACCAGACAATCAGTGCATAAATCAAATCATATAACTATATGCTGTATGACAATCGAGAGCTATGTTGTACAGCCTTATTTAGCCTTGAGCTTACTAAGCTAACTAGCTGTTATCCACAGACACACGTAGGGGGATCACATACTCATGTTACGACTCTTACCATCTTGACAATTCCTCTTTGCAGAGGACCAGAGGCTGTCTGAGCTGGTGCCGAAACAGATGCCATGTCCACGATTTGAGATTTGACGCCGTTAACCGGGTAACCAGGTGAGGGAACTGGGACTCTGAAGTGAGTGACTGTTCTACTGAAAGCCAAGAGAGAAAGGCTGAGCACCGATCAACACACACGTTGTACCGGAAATACACTTTGCCATGCATACACACGCGTCAAAGTCATTCCGGGTTCGGAGGGAGGAATGAATGGTGGCGAATGAAGCAGCTTATTGACCGCGTAGGCAATTTGAAATAAGAGCTTCCGGAGCGAGTGGTGCGACACGTCAGCATAGCGTTAACTCGGCTAACGCTGTACCTTCACTGGTCATCTGAAACTGTGCCTTCACTGGTCATATATAAACTGTACCTTCACTGGTCATCTGAAACTGTACCTTCACTGGTCATATATAAACTGTGCCTTCACTGGTCATATATAAACTGTGCCTTCACTGGTCATATATAAACTGTGCCTTCACTGGTCATATATAAACTGTGCCTTCACTGGTCATCTGAAACTGTGCCTTCACTGGTCATCTGAAACTGTGCCTTCACTGGTCATCTGAAACTGTAGCTCACTAACCATCTGAAACTGTGGCTTCACTGGTCATCCTAAACTTTAACATACCATCACAACTACACAAAGTTAGAAGTGTAGTGACAATTACACACACGTGTGTGTGTGTGTGTGTGTGTGTGTGTGTGTGTGTGTGTGTGTGTGTGTGTGTGTGTGTGTGTGTGTGTGTGTGTGTGTGTGTGTGTGTGTGTGTGTGTGTGTGTGTGTGTGTGTGTGTGTGTGTGTGTGTGTGTGTGTGTGTGTGTGTGTGTGTGTGTGTGTGTGTGTGTGTGTGTGTGTGTGTGTGTGTGTGTGTGTGTGTGTGTGTGTGTGTGTGTGTGTGTGTGTGTGTGTGTGTGTGTGTGTGTGTGTGTGTGTGTATTTGTACCTGTTGCCAGCACATATTGTTTATGGTTTTGAGTTAAATGAAAATGTTCCAATATCATTTTTTATATCCATTGTAATTAGTTGTCAGTTATACACTTATGTACTGATTTTCCCATGTTGATTACTTTTTATTCATTCTTAATAACTACATTTGCACTTTTCTCCACTGCATCTTTTGGATACAGTTGTAGCATTATTTTTAAAACTATAGTGATATAAATAATATGTGCTATTTTTTTATTCATGTTTAATTCATAATACTGCATAATTCATGTTTAATTCATTTCGTAGATTATTACGGTTTCATTGTATGATCTAGTATATCAAATATAGGGTACACAAAGACCAACGCATGTTGTAGCATGAATTAAATACATTTTCTGTGTTAAAATTCAATATTGTGTCTCTGTCTTTTTAGCCAGTGGTTGTCAAACTTGTTTCAGGGATGTGACCCCCCCACCCCCCTTCCAAACTCATATTTTTAGCCAAGTACCCCCTGACATGAGCAAAACATTTTTTGGAAGAAAAAAGAGGTGCAACCATGGACCGGAAGTAGAAGGGCGTGACTTAGACTCTCCATATCAGTGAACTTCACAAATACGTTTCTATTGAACAATATTGAAAACACAATGCCAGGGGGCAGAGGCAATGGATGTAAATCCCATCAAAACACACTCTTCCACGTACTTTCTGTATTTTGTCAGCTCTGTTTTTTTCCTTCTTTTTCATTTGTTTATCCGTACTTTCAGTAGCATTGCTGCTGCGCTTTAGCCACGTCTCCATAGTTACAGTGTTACCACGGTGACAACAGGTCATTGACGAGTGCGCTGGGTCAGTGGGTCAAACTAACTTGGTGGCGGGGTAGGGAAAATACTGAATATAAATTTCAGTGCATGAACACACATTTATATTTTATCAACATGTTTTACAAAATAATTTCCCCAAGACTTATTATTAGGATGAACCTACTGTTTTTTTTAAATCATTTTGCAGTATACTTACCTCCACGTACCCCCATTTGAGAACCAGTGTATTAAGCCAAATACTATTAATGTTTGTTTGTTTTTTCTTTCTTTACTTCCACAATATTTGATTAAGGTGAATATGAGACAATGTCGATTGTGGTAACATCACAGTTATCTCCTCTTCAACCATGATAATGATGCATCAAATGAAACAACTGTTATGCATGTCCTGTTTCACTATTGCTCAGTTTTACTTGTTGTCTGGGAGAACATGAATCCTCAGGGGACCCACTCAAAGTATTTTAGGCTACATTTAGTATCAAATTAAATAATTTATTGTAGTGATAATGACTTCAGATGTTCTTAAGTTTATGCAAACATTAATACATACTCATATAGTATTGGGGAGAAAGTTATCACAGTGTCATGGGTTGATAATGTGTCTGGGATATAATCAAGAAAATACATGAGATGTAAAATTAAAGGCAAAGCCAAGTTTGTGGGTGTTTGGTCATCATAAGCAGTGTTCCACAGCATAGTTTCTAAACATCTGTTAACAATCATTAGCACTTAGTTGACTGTAAAATACATAACAGCATATTGCATTTTAATCATTTACGTTCTTATCAAACTTTCCATGACATACTAAATAACTGTATAGCACTCATTCTATCATCTGCACTGTAAACCCAAATAAATTAGCAGAACTCAAAAAAGTGTGGCAATCAGTCGCCACATTTATTTTGAGCTCATAAATTCAAATATTTGAGTATATAACAGCTTAAATATTTGGAGTTTATACTAGATGTACTTTTAAATGAAAGGTAAATCAAACTACCAATGAGACCAACTTGAAATGTACTAGGACATGGCATGGTAATTCATATTTCTCATTGCAATAACTCATTATAATTGATCATTTAACATTTGAAAACATAGGACATCACACATGGACAATTTAAAAAATTTTGGAGTTTGAATGTATATGTTGGAAACTCAATCTCCATTTACAAAGGCACAAGTGTGTGATATTAAGGGGACATAACATGCACTTATACTTGGGAGATGGATATTGTCTCTGCTATAATCTAGAAGTGCTATCAAAAACGTATCATGTTTTTGTGGGATCATTATCAATTGTCCAGAAACAAAACAAGGCATTTTTCTGTCTATAGGTTTGACTCATGGTGTCAAAATTAATAAAAAAATAAAAAAATATAAAAAGACCAGTAGAAGTTGTAAAATAGACATGTTTACTTAAATACATATGAACACAAACTCCCTTGAATCCCCTGCACATGAAACAGAACACAATTAGTAAAATATCCAGTACCCACAATGCAACACACGAGAGTGGGCCAATTATAGAGAAATATTGGGTGCATTTTTATGGCACTGGTATTACTTCCAGTATCTCACTGTGGCCTGTGGCTCACTTCTGCAACACATGGCTCACTTCCTGTGGCACATGGCTCACTTCCTGTAGCAGGTGGCTCACTCTTCCTGGAGCACCTGGTTCACTTCCTGTGACACATGGCTCACTTCCACTGACTGTGGTAATGTGTCCAGAGACAGCGGGCGGTGCCGTGGCTTCCTACATTATGTGCCAGGTGCAAAGAGCCACAGCTTGGTACACGGTGCCGGGACCATGCACGTTGGCCAGTACCAGGTGCACTGCTATTTCAAACTTTACCCAACTGATAAGAAGAAATTGTGTTTTCTGATTGGTTGAGACATTTAATACAATTCCACATACTTATCTTAAGTGGTGCAGTGGTTAGTACTCGTGCCTCACAGACAGAAGGACCCTGGTTCAATTCCCACACATTTCTGAGTGGAGTTTGCATGTTCTCCTCGTGTCTGTGTGGATTTTCTCCAGGTACTCCAGTTTCCTCCCACCATCCAAACACATGCACTGATAGTTTAATTGGTTAATCTAAATTGTCCATAGGTGTGAACGTGAGAGTGATTGTTTGTCTATATATGTTCAGCCCTGAGATGAACTGGAGACTCATACAGGGTGTACCCCGCCTTCGCCCATTGTAGGCCCCCAGTGACCCTAGTGAGTATAAAGCGGGTTCAGATGACAATACGAGACTATTCTTAAGACATTTAGTTTTTCCCATTTTTGGGGCTAATCTGGAAATGTAAACATTTTTGGGTAATTGTACTATTTTTAACATTAAAAAACAGGAAGTATTTTCCATTATTTATAGGTCATTATGATAGTATTTTTACTGATCTGACCCACTTTAGATTGAATTGACCTAAACTGAGTTAACATCCTTGATTGTTAGTACTTCAGTGTAATTTCTGCATTTCACAAAGTTATCCCATGGACCCTCTGATGGGCCGGTTTTGGCCCTCGGGCCGCATGTTTAACATCTGTTTGCTAAAACATTCAGGGACCCTCCGGAATTAAGGACTGAAATTACAGAACAGAGGAAGAATAGGTGAGAGACATGGACATGAACAAAGACATATGACAGACAGGAAAACTGACAGAAATAATAAACTCAAATGAAAACAACAGATGCAGGATGCAAGAACTGATCTAAAAAGAACTGAAACCTATAACAAATGGAATGGAATTAATTAAATCAAAGCTTAAAAGAGATATGATCTGATATCGCTTTCAAGTTTTGAGTCATTACATGTGAATTCAGTAAAACGAAATGTTTCTTGACATTAAGTTAAAAGCTAGGTATTTAGACTAATAAAATGTTGAACGGCATGTATGAGTTGGTATTTTTTTGTAACTAACAATAACCTGCTTGTTTCCTGAGTCAGTCCAGAGGTGGTCAAAGTACTCACATTCTGTACTTAAGTAGAAGTACAGCTACTTATGTGGAAAAAATACTTTGGTAAAAGTAGATGTACTAATTCAACTCCTCTACTTAAGTAAAAGTTTTTTAAAAAGTACAATTTCTCAATTGTAATACAGTACAAAAGTAAAACTTTTTTTGCCATGAATGAAAAAATACCTATTTAAGCAGGAAAACTCTGAAAAGTTTCAGAAGTATCAAAATAAAGACTAAAAGTGAGTTAGTGTGTAGATGATGTTTTTGATCAAGTCACAGTTACTCAGTTCCGTGGGTATGGACAGGAAATGTAGGAAAAATGGGGGTAAAAAAAAAAGTCATAATTGAGGTAAAAAGTCATCATGACATTTTAAAAAAGTTATAAATATGATATAAAAATGCATAATTTTAAGATAAAATGTTAAAATTATGAAATTAAAAGTCAAAATTGTGAGATAACATTCGTATAAATATAATATATAACGTCACAGTTCCTCTCATTCACTCACGTTCCCTCTGAAGTGACTTATTTTTCATACTGTCACATCTGTTTAGTTTGAAAAAGTAACGAGTCTATTCTAAGAATGTAAAGAGTAGAAAATACAGATATTTATGCAAAAATGTAGGGAGTAAATGTAAAAAGTTGGCACAAAAATAAATACTCAAGTAAAGTACAGATACCTAAAAAAGTCTACTGAAGTACACGAATGAAGTACTTTTACTTAGTTACTTTCCACCTCCAACTCAGTCCACATGGCAATGTTGATTAAGTGTAGGGAGCACATTAATAATATAATTATCCACGCAATAAAATCACTTTAATGATACACTAAAACATTGCCGTTAACGATACATGCATTCTCATGTTACAATTTGTCAAAGCAATGTAAAAAATATTTAGAAAAAGCCACCGTGAGCTCTGTTCTTTTGCGCACACGGCAGATCGGTGCGCTTTGGAGAGGTTTTGGTAACCTTTTTACGCGGGTTTATTACTTATATTTTTCTACCTCTCAGAAGACATTTAAGCATCAATATGTGTATTTTATGTACAGGAAAAACACCTGAGACGATTTAGTAAAATATATTTGTGTATTTTGTGGAACGATTTAGCCATATAAGTCTTTGCTCCTCTTTTGGCGAAGCGGTTACGATTTACGCACAACGCACGCGTGGCGCTGTCTTAAAAATGCCACACAAGGATTAATCAACCATGCTGGGCATACACTGTGCGTGCAATAAAAAACAATAAATCAATGAGCACGACAACGGTGTTATATATAAAATTGCTTTCCTTACTTGTCCTTTGTCTCGGTTGGCAAGGAGATGATGATGTCCAAAAATGACTGTCCTCCATCTAACCTGGCTGATTATACACAGAGAGTATTATTATCGTGTAACCTGTGGTTAATGTATAATTTGGGCCATATGGCATTTTAAAATCTGAGCCTTTATTTCTGCAGGCACTTCGATCTGTGTGGACCCAACTAATGATATTCAATTAGTCATTAAACAGGCCAAAAGACGAGCCTTGTGTGGTGTTTCACATAGGCTAATATTTGCTCGTCAAATATTTCCCTTTGAAACGTTTACAACACATTTTTATCTGCTGGCTGCCCAAGGAACATCTGTGAGGGTTATTTTAGCCTCCCTCTTCTGAATAAACGAGGTCCCAATTGGTCCTTTCCTTGGTCCCATATACGACTGTATTTGTTCATGTTTTGAAAGAAAATGTAATAAAGAGAGACTGCGTGATGGATTTATGATTTATCAAAAGCACTTTACCATATGGCAGTCGTCAATGGAGCAGATTTCCAAATGTTTGTTTTATGAAAGAGACCAGAGATCCTTTTAATCTGAACCACTTAACCCAGGAAAGGATGCTCAAGTCACGTGACCACGGATACCCTAAACCATCTGAAACATACCAATGTTGACCGCCTGGCTTGTTTCAAAGATGGAATTTATTCCTTAAGTTTTTTGCAAGATAAGCTGTACCAAGATATAAACTTAATCACTGGGTTTGTTATGCACTGGAGATATATATGTATATGTTTGTTTGAGGCGGCATTTATGCAATGCGCAAAAAGGAGTGGAAAAGGGAGGAGTGAAAAGCCTCATTCCTTAACCAATGACTCACTATAAACAGCTTCGTGAATTTAATATTAAAAATACAGCAGTATTCAAACCAGAGGGAGATGTATTAGTGTGTGGAAAAAGTCTGGAATGGAACAAAGTAAATTATATCCATATGGATAATATTTTATGCCTCTTGTAAACTACGCTCAAATGCATGTTGCTCATGTTCCAAAATAAAGATGATCTAAAGATGACATATTCATGACTGGAAATGTAAAAAGATACACATGTTTGGTTTATTTTACTAAATACAATGGTATGTCAATATTTTATTCAGCATTTTTATATTGTATTTCTAAATATTTGATCTTTCCCACAGAGAAAAATACTTAGACTATTTTGGCAATAACATCCAAAACCTATGACTCTATGATGTCTATTTTCACTTCTAAGAATTATTAACATTTCAGGTAAGAGGCCACTACGTCACATCAAGTCCCCAGGCCTATAAATGTCTTCTGTAGGGCGTGATTCATTTCACTGTCATCATCCACAGACGAAACCGCATCATCTCTGTTGCGGAACTGACTGGAAAATTGGGCAAACGATTTCATTACGCACTTAATTATTTAATTATTATTTCATCTTTGAGGACGGAACACGCTGGAGATGTGCGGAACAAACTCTGATCTACCAAACAAAGGTTACATATTACAATTTATTCTCTTCTGTACTTAGATATATTCACTTGAATACTTCTAACATCAATTGTGAGTGTAGGCCTATATAGTGATATCTGCATAATGTCAGTACTTTACACTAAATACTTGTTTTAAAGACAGAATAAAACAGTGCAAGGTGTCTTGTGATAAGGTACTGGAAGTGTCAACCAGTTAGGAGGGATGTTTCTTAACGGCAGACCTCTCCCAGAACCCAAAAGGAGGAAAATGATAGAACTGGCCTCTGAGGGGGTTCGGCCGAGCCAGATCTCCAGGATACTAAGGGTACGCAAAACTGTTCATATTTTATCCAGAATCATTACAGAAAATGTCAAGTGGCTCTTTAAAGAGGAAAAGATGTCTAGATTTTCTTTAAAGCTGTTTATCATCACTAAAAAATAATTTAAAAAAAGTCTCTCTGGATAAGAGTTAATGTCACGTGACACTGTTTGTTGAAGGTGTCTAACGGGTGCGTCAGTAAGATCCTGAGCCGTTACCGACGCACAGGACTCCTACAGCCGAAGAACATTGGAGGAAGCCGACCACGACTTCTCACTCCAGGTGTCATATCCACAATCATCAACTGCAAAAAAGAAAACCCAAGTATTTTTGCTTGGGAAATCCGAAGGCGACTTGCAGCAGCGCGCGCATGTAAGGCTTCCAAAGTCCCCAGTGTAAGTAAGGCAGGGATTTCAAGTTGTCTATGATATATAAGGGTTTATATCTGAGGTGGAAGTAACTAAGTATGAGTACTTCCTTTACTGTACTTTTAAGTATTTTTTTTTACGTATTATGTACTTCATTTGAGTATGTATTTTTCTGGCTACTTTTTACTTTTGCTCCCTACATTTTTGTATAAATATCTATACTTTATATTCTTATAATATAATCACTACTTTTTCAAACTAGACATATGTGACAGTATGAAAAATAAATCAGAAATTGTGACTTACTATATTATAGTTTTTACTTTTTATCTCATAATTATCCAATTCTTATGTCATAATTATGACTTTTGTCTTATAATTTTGACTTTAATCTCGTAATTATGACTTTTTATCTCATAATTTAGACATTTTGTCATAATTTTGACTTTTTATCTCACGATTTAGATTTTTAAATCTCATAATTATGCTTTTTTTTTTTATCTCCCATTTATGACTTTTGAATTCTTCCTAAATGTCCTGTCTATACCCACTAAATGACCCAATAAAACACTTCATCTACACAGTAACTCACTTTTAAATGCTTTATTTCTTTGATATTTTTGAAACTTTTAAATTTTTTTCTTGTTAAATATGTATAATTTCATCCATAGTTTAAAATAAATGCAGTTGTACTTTTTACTTTATTACAGTTGAGAAGTTGTATATTTTTACTTTTACTTCAGTAAAGGAGTTGAATCAGTACTTCTACTTTTACCAGAGTACTTTTTCCGCACCTGTAGCTGTACTTCTACTTATGTACAGAATGTTAGTACTTTGACCACCTATGCTTGAGAGTAACTTTCAAAACAATGTCTTGAAAGGTATCGTCCATAAATCGGATTTTAAGGAAGATCCAGGTTGACTTTGGGCCCATGTGCATGGAGATTAATGCGCAAATCATGACTGAGTGGGGTGAGTTTAAAGGTTTATTTAGATGAACTATTGACCTCTCTGTATTATGTCATTAGTACATTGATAGTTATGTTTCATGTTCACCTCTGATTGCAGGTTTTAATACCATGATCGAAGAAAAGGTGAGAGATGAGTGTGTAGCAGAGTCAGTCTGCAGTCAACACCAACCATATAAAGACTCCCAGTACAGGAATCGTACCACCTTTACCTCAGAACAGAGCAAAGTTTTGGAGAAAGGTAACTATTCATCGGTTACTTTCTTTCCATTTGTGTGCAGCGTTTTTCAATCTTGGGGTTTTAGTAATTGATAAAAAAAAAAATACACATAAAACTTACTAAGAAAAAATATATGGTGAGTTGAAAGAGACAATCATATAAAATATATGACAAACTGAGGCTGAAACTGAAGCACTGTGGTACGGTTTATCTGTCAAATGTTCATTGTGGTAAGTTTCAGATGCTGCTGTTCTTTCATAATTCATAGTTTGAGTTACTGTTTTTTCAGTATTATTTTTTGCACCTGTCCAAAAATAATATAGACTAAGTGAGATTCAGCTTTTTCATAATTACTTCCGCCAAGGAGGTCATGTTTATCTGTTTGTCTGTTTGTCTATTTGTCTGTTTGTTTGTCTGTGTCCAAGATAACTCAAAAACTTATGGACGGATTTTGATGAAATTTTCAGGATATGTTGGAAATGTGAACAGGAAGAACTGATTTTGGGGGTGGGGTGGGGGATACCTTGGCGGAGGTCTGCGCTCTCAGAGTGCTTTTTTAGTTCATACTTTGAATTATTGTTTGTTCAGTATTAATTGTCCGCCTTATAAATACAAGCTAGACTGGACTGTACATAACTTGAGCAAGAAAAATACAATTCTCATTTTGTGCAGTAATCTACACCTGGATTTACTGGCTCTCCTATATAGCCTAAATATTATCTAAAATGAAAGTTTATTTGCAACATATTACAACTATTACATAACCATTTAATTTCAATATTAAAATTTCTCAGTTTTGAATGTCTGGGTTCACTACAAATTTGTGATATTAAAATAGAGTTACAAGTGAAAAAAGGTTGGGAACGACTGGTTTTGTGTATGGTTCTCACTAAGAATAATCAAATTCATTTTTCATCTCCTACTTCAGAATTTTCTATAAGTCAATATGCAGATATGTACACAAGAGAGAAACTGTCAGCTGAGATCAAACTCCCAGAAGAAACCATTAAGGTAGATCTGTGATTGTTTAAAAAAATATATATAAAAGAACAATATAATAGCATAACCATAGAGTTCATTTCCTAAGATGGTTGTCTATATTTTAAAGGTGTGGTTTTCAAACAGGCGGGCCAAGTGGAGAAGGGAAACAAAACTAGCAAATAGTACAAAAAGTAAGTGTGTCCACATTTAAATAAATGTTTTGGCACCAGTTTTTTTTTCTGCCTCACAAATATATGACTGAATACAGTCGCAGGAAAAAAAAAATTAGACCACCCTTGTTTCCTTCAATTTCTTGTTCATTTAAATGAACAAGAAAGTTTGGACAAATGTAATGATAACAACACAACTAGCTTATAAGAGTTGAATTATGAAGCTGATATCTATTATTTTTCCATGTTTTCTTGATAACCAAAATCACTTCTGTTCTTACATCAATTGCACTGAGAAAAAAAACATTGCTTTTAATCATCCCATGTTTTCTTTTCTATCTGTTTTAGTCACAAGATACACACAGAAGTTAGTACTTAATTGCATAGCCTTTGTTTTTGATCACCTTTGATGGTCTGGTCATTTTTTTCCGTGACTGAATATATTTGTTGTTTCCACCCACAGACATTCAGAATCAAAGGGATTTGGTTTCTCAGAATCCAACAAGTCCAAATAGTTTCACATCTCAACAGGTACAGAATATTCCCTGCTTTGTAAATGCCAAAATATTTGAAATATAAAATAACAAAGGTATTTTTCGTGCTTCCTGTAAATAAAAAAAAAAACAACCTGTGTTTGTGTTCATTTAAAGGTAAGAGAAGTGTCAGGAATCCACCGTGAAACCCTAGAAGCTCCTAATACCTACAACATGGTTACTAGGAAGTTGCAGAAGGGTTACGTTTATCCTACATGTAAGAGCATACAAGCACTGTTCCAAAACCTAATCTAGATTCTTCAATTACTGCTCATTTAGGGCCCTGATGGCAGATAGATTTGGTTTATATTTCAGTTTAATTAGACTGTGAAGACTGTATTGTAGGTTATTTAAAAGGAGTTTTGGTATCACACAAAGCAAAAATCCAAATCTTACCAAGTGTATTTTTCTCATTTCTAGTCAAAAGATCACATCACACAAAAAAAATAAAACAAAATAAAAAATAAAACAAAATCACCTAGAATAACTTTTCAGTGCGATACAAAAGTTCATTTTTAGACAACATATATGTAAATGTTATTTCAAGAAATCTCACTAAGATCTTTTTCTTTTGTTAACTGGTGGATGTTTTTGCTTAATTAAGGATTGGTTTTGCTTAATAATTTAAGCAAAAACAAATTTAAATCTACCAATGGAACAGATGAAAAGGATGTTGGTAAGATTTCATGAATTAAGATTTCTCAGATCTATTGACTAAAAATAATCTAAAAATAAGTTCATAATATATCTCACTGAAATGTTACTCTTCAGATAATTATGTCATATTTTAAGTATGATGAGGTATCTTAACTAGAAATCAGAAAAATACACTTAGATTTAGATTTTTTCCAGTGTTGTGACTGAGATCAGATAAACATGCATGTCGTGTCAATGTGTCTTTGAGGAAAACATATAAGATCATATAAAAAAAATTCCTGTCTCATGTGTTGCTTACTGAATATCAAGTGCTACCTTCAAATAAATGTCATAGAGCCACCTGCTGCAAAAGGAACCACTTTAGAGTATCATTCCTCCCTACCTCTATCTCAGTAGAAAAATGCTAGTTACTTATTGAATTTTTACTACATTTTATTCTTAATTATTGATGGTTGTGTCTCATCTTCTATTTGTAATATTTTTTAAATCACATCAGTTTTTGTGTTGTTCTTACATATGTTGGTATGGATTTAGGGTTGTGAAATAGTTTTATTTACTTATTTATTGGTGCTGTATACTGTCCCATGGCGTTGCAGCCCCCTGCACTATTGCCCATATCTTATAATATCTTATCTTATCTTATGTTTTTTCTTATACAGGTGTGGGAAACTCTGAGCAGTTAACATCCTTTTCATTGGCACCATCATACCTTCATCATTCCAATAATATGATGGTTCAGAATATAGAGATGTCTCCACTAGCTCTCCTGGTTCACAGCCATCCTGACACAAGGGCAGCTAGTACAATGAGAAGTGAAAACCCAATGATTCAATCCTGGAGCCAACAAGGAATTTCTGTAACTTGGAGCCAGAATCAAAGTGATGAGAGGTTTCTTTTCAGTCAACCCTGGGATGTTAGTGCACACTGCTATCTGAATTAAAATGAGTGTGCCCATTTGACATACACATGTGAATATGCATTTGTTATTGTGTCTCTCTCAAGCATGTTTGATGTTTTGTGCATCTCAGTTTTTTTTTAATTTTTGTTAACATATAATGACAACTCTTGGCCAGCAGAGGGAGACAGAAGACTGTAGCTCCATATCAGTCCTTTCTTTCAAAACTTCAATTGTCTTTTTGCAACAGATCATTTTATCAGATGATGCAATACCACTGGAGCTTAAATTAATAAAATTAATGTAATGCAGAGTCATGACGCTTTTGTAACGAGTGGAGCAAGATAAAAATATCAATATATTTCAGGACTCAAGATCTGTTTTACCGATTTGATTTCCCAAGAAATAACCTGTAAAACGGGTGTACAAATGGAATTAATCAGATGCTGTGTGTGTGCGTGCGGGTTTTTCTTTATTTTATTTTATTTTATTTTTTACTTTACTTAGAAAGGGGAGTCATATTTAGTGGCTTAACCTTAACTCTAATTCAGGTACTTTACAGCATATCAGGTCAATAATATATTACAGTTGCAAACATAAATCGTAGCTCCATGGATCATTTGACTTTAGCATTAATGTGGATGCTATATTTTTATGGGGTTGGGCTTGCTGTTTGTTTAAGTGCCAAAGAAGGTTAAGACACTTTTCCAACATTTCTTTCCAGGAAAGGCCACAGGGAAAATCTATAAAAGTAGAGCTTCAGAAAGTCAAAACATGGCCTGCTATCTGGTCTACTCGGTATCAGTTTTTATGACTACAACAGGGCAGAGGCATTAAGTTCTTTCATATCCCTTTACTACACTAAGGAGACATCAAAACTCTGAGTTTGTAGATAATTGGTCAACAGGGGGACGGCTGGAATCAGAAGACAAATAGCTTGGTCAGCACCCATGAGGTAGCCTAGTCTATGGCAAAATGTCCTGTTGGAGTCAGGCACCATGAAGCCTGATAGGTCAATTACATCTCCACATATAAGTGTAAATTTCAGGAGGGAAACATGCATTTGTCCCCTACAGTAAAATATGAAAGAACTGGAGGCCTTTTATTCTGAAAATTTATTTTCAGTCACCTTTAATATTCCTACAACCATCTGAAATGGAAATATATACACAGTGTGGGCAAAAAAGCCCCATGCACTAATATTTCATTGTACGTCCTCTAGCTGTGATTACATCCAGTTCCAGTTTAAAATACTTTTGTTTGTAAATCCCTCTGTGGTATTTGCATCACCCTGCCTTTCTGAGCTCCTTCACACATACACATCCACTTGCTCCCTCAGTCCAGTGTCATATTTCAGTTTCAGATCTGGCTTTGATGGTCATAGACTGTGGAACAACCTGCCTCTGCGTATCAGACAGGCCTCCTCCTTGCCTGTTTTTCTTCTTAAATCCCACCTGTTCATTGTGGCCTTTTAACAATTTTGCAATATTGACATTCTGTTTCTGTTTTTAAATGTTAACTTGTTTTATTTATTTGATTTTAGCGTTTTTTGATGCTTTTATTCATTTTATTGTGTGTATATGTATAGCATAATTCATATACAGGGAAATTCACAGTGCTTTACAAAAATGGAAAAAGAGACAGAATTATAGTTAAAACACAATAAAACATAAATATCAATTAATTAAAATGAAGTAAAAGAGAAGAGTGCAAATCGAACCTTTTCAGTTTAACATTTTCAATACAGAGCTGTTTTCAGACTGGTCTTAAAGGTGTCATTCTGCTGAAATCCACTTTTCCACATTCCTTTTGGAATCTGATGGGTCACCTCGACTTACCAACACATGCTGCCTTTGAAAGTGGTTTGTCACCTCCACTGGCTGCATACCGCATTCACAGAAAACAATAAGAGGAACGAGGGACCCAGAAAAAGCCGGTCCGTCTGACGGCAGATGGACTTTAGCGTCACCCACGTGGGGTTATGTCCGTCCGCAAATCTGAAGTAGCATTAGCATCTACAAGACATGACGGTGCAACAGTAGCTGCTGCACAAATTGGAAAAAATGGCGGATCAAACTGGTTCATGTGCTCTCTGTGGAAATAAAGCCTTGTTTTTTTCCCTGCACGTTTTTAGAACAAGCAACAGTACAAAACCTAGCTGGATGCTGCCTGAGTAAAGGTAAATACATACACAGCGAGAGGGGAGGGGGGAGTGTTCCTTCACGCATTCTAAGCCAATCAGAGACGCCTCGTGACAGCGTATGTGGAAGAACAGGTAAACTCTGTTGTTAAACCTAAAGTCATTTTTCTACCATGAAAAAACAGCTTGAAACAAAGCAATGCGGACATTTTATTTTTTTTTAATAGAACCAACACACAATGTATTCAATAACAATGGAGAAGACAGTAATATTAATGAAATAACCATGGAATGACAGCTTTAAACATTGTCAGCATAGAGGTCTGTCTGATGTCATCAGGAAAACTGTTCCAGTTTATCTGCATGGAACTGAAACACAGGTTCACCCAGTTTAGTCCAGATTCTGGGCACCAGCAGAAGGCCTGTCCCTGACGTTCTCAGGGCCTGAGATGGTTCATATGGGACCAACATGTCACAGATGGACTTTGGTGTTAGATCACGGACAGCCTTTTAGTCTTTTGTAAAACACTTCTGTCCCCTGTGGTTGTTTTAAAGTCCTTCATAAATACAGGTAGATTGTACTGGATTGGAACTCATTCATAGTGGCATTGCTTCAATAAGCTTATGCAGTGCCAATAAATTTTTTCCCACTCATATTTCACATACAATGTTGCTGAATCCAGACTTGACTTGAGCTATGTGCACAGTTTAATTCTGATGGTGGGTTTTTGGTCCAGGCTGTGCATATCTACCATTTGAATTTAATATGTACAAAGCTATG
Organism: Siphamia tubifer; assembly: GCA_020466265.1. Lineage (NCBI taxonomy): Eukaryota > Metazoa > Chordata > Actinopteri > Kurtiformes > Apogonidae > Siphamia > Siphamia tubifer. The sequence continues at coordinate 31,253,297 of CM035794.1, read as the reverse complement.
ACCATGAGCAAAACTATTAATATATATTCTTTTTTTTTTCAGTTCATCTGGGTTAGGGCTACGGTTAAGGTTAGAGTTGGGATTTGGGTTAGGGTTAAGTTTAGTCAATAATGAAACACTAAAAATTGTGTTGGTACATATAGGGTTAGAGTTAGAGTTAGAGTTGGAGTTGGTTTAGGTTTGGGGTTAGGTTTAGGTTTAGGGTCAAAGTTAGAGATAGGGCCAGTGTTAGGGTTAGAGGGTGCGTGAGTAGTGGTAATAGATGAGTGAGTGGGAGCGAGGCTGGCCAATGTGCTATTTTTAATTTTCCTGAGGAATCTTTTGGAATAATGTCTCTGTCTAAGGCTGTGAAATAGTATGCTGATGGAATGTTGTAAATCTGATTCTCTGGATGAAATGCGGTTAAATTGGATAAGCTGTGATTTTATGATACCTTTGAAGATGTGTTCTGGATGGCAACTGGATATATGGAGAAGTGCATGTGTATCTGTTTGTCTGGAAAAAAACTTGGTGAGCATTATTTTATTGTTATTATTTGTATACTGAAAAAAACTGTAGTGTTAAGGAAATTAACCTGATGTGTGTCTATTATATGTGTGACTTTAATGGCTTCATGGTGGCTGTTGAGTATGTCAATGAACTTTTGGAATTGTGGGATGGAATGTGACCAGGCTCCTATTATGTCATCTAAAAAGTGGAAGTAAAATGTTGGTTGCAGAGGGCATTTGGCCAGTGCTTCTCACTCCCACTCACTCATGTAGATATTGGTATAGGAGGGTGAGTATCTATGGCCCATGGCTGTTCCATTAATCTGGAGGTAATGTTGGTTATCGAAAGTGAAGTCATTGTTATTCAAGCAAATAGAGAGAAGTTCTATAAGCTACTTATCTGGTCTTTTGTTGTCTGAAAACCTATCCATTACTGTTTTTACTGCTTGTATAGACAAGTCACACATATAATAGACACACATCAGGTGAATTTCCTTGACACTACAGTTTTTTTTTTCAGACTACAGACAATAACAATAAAATAATGTTTTTTTTCCCCCAGACAAATGGTTTTTATACCATCCAAAACACACCTTCAAAGGTATCATAAAATCACATCTTATCCAATTTCACCGCATTTCATCCAGAGAATCAGATTTACAACATTCCATCAGCATACTATTTCACAGCCTTAGACAGAGACATTATTCCAAAAGATTCCTCAGGACAATTAAAAATAGCACATTGGCCAGCCTCGCTCCCACTCACTCATCTATTACCACTGCTCACACACCCTCTAACTCTAAGCCTAACTCTGACCCTAACCATAACTTTGAACCTAACCCTAAACCACCTTCTAACCCTAAACCTAACCCTAGTCCTACACCTCACCCTAAACCTAACCCATTCTAAAAATAATTTCCATCCCATGTTGAGTTCAGTGTTTTTTAAATTGCCCTAACTCGCTTATTTTTCACAGTACATGCATAAAAAGTATATTTACTTGTTAGGGTTAGTGGTTTAAAACTGCTGTATTTTGCTTATTTTTCACAGTACAAGAAAAACAAATATATCTACATGTCCCCCAGAATGTCCTGCCACTCATGATCACCTTTGTTTTCACCAATTATTTACAGTTTTCCCAAAAATTGCAGGAGTTCAGAGGCATGGTTTAACATTGGGACGGGCTTTATTCCAAGTCACATCTCTGTGTCTGTGTGTGTAACTTCAGGCCGGTTTCCCAGGCAACGGGGAAGAATAGAAGGGTGTTTATTGTCAGTTTTTTTTACACACATGTTAACATGTATTGTACATACACTGAAATATTTTCTCTGCATTTAACCCATCACTAGGAGCAGTGGGCTCCTCATGATGGGAGCCCTAGTGCTGGGGGCTTCGGAGCCTTGCTCAAGGGCACATCAGCCAACAACAACTCTGCCAGAGCCAGTACACAAATCGTCGACAATGGACAATGTTCTACCAACTGAGCCACAACTGCCCCCAAAGTCGTGGAGAAAGTCCCTTACTCACAGTCACATCACACCAGTCATGACTCCACCAGTCCGGCAAGAGACAAGTACATGGGATACATTTCCTTCAGGAAGTTTATGAAAGTCTAGTTATTATTATTATTATTATTATTATTATTATTATTATTATTATTATTATTATTATTATTATTATTATTATTATTATTATTATTATTATTATCAAACACTCTATTGTGAAGTCCCAGTACATTTAGAGCACAGGTGTCAAACCTAAGGCCCAAGGGCCAAATCAGCCCACCAAAGGGTTCAATTTGGCTCGTAGGATGAATAACAACAAAATTAACGGTGTAAAAATTATTTTAATTCAAGTTCTACATACAAAATAATTAGATCTACATTGGGTCAGAGCAGTAAAATATGATCATAATTACCTATAAATAATGAAAACTGCAGATCTTAATGTAAACAAGTCAAATTACATGAAAGTCTTTACATTAAGAAAACACCCTTTTACAAAAACCTGAATAAATACCTGAACAAATATGAACCAGCTGAAGTATATGAAGAGAAATCAGTGTCATTTCACAAATATTCTGCCTGTTACTAAATGTTTAGTGTATTGTCAGTCATTCTGCACATGTACAAATGACAAACTGATAGACTGAAGCAGAAAAAAATTCAAATTGCACTTGTTTTTCCTATGACATGTCAACTTCTTGATGTTCACATTTTGAGGGAAACATTATAGATGTAAACATCATAATAATGTAATTTGACTCTTTTAACTGTTATTATTTTACTGGTCTGGTCCAATTCAGATCATATTGGCCTGAACTAAAATGTGTTCGACACACCCAGTTTAGAGGATTCAGCCTCTAAACAGTTCTACCACTATTTTACTTGACATTTAATATGTCTTATATCTCATCTGGGCTTCACCCTCAGGACAGAACAAATAACATACATAACTCAAATAAATGGCATAAAAATGTTTATAGTATGCTACAGAGTCTATTGCAGATCCAAACACAATACATCATTACTCTTGTTCTGTTTCAGTTTTACACAATCCCTGATCCAGAGGGGAAATGGAGACACATTTGGTCTCTAAATATTTGTAAGGAAGTGTTGTTTTTATGTCCAGAACTTGCACTGATGGTCCTTGAATCTTTCAGCCACTTAACAGTATTTCTGTAATATTTGGTAAACCAGAGTAAACAGATTGTAAGTGTACATTCTTTAAATGCATGATACCATGTTCATAGGAATGAAAAGTGGTAAATATAAATATACGCTCATGTTGTTTATTAAAGTCAGAATAATATAAAGGCTACAAAACTGGAAAAAGTCATACATATGAAACTCACTAACACAAAATAGCAGCTGTTAAAAGTTGACAGTATACAAATATGAACAGAATGATCATGAAGTAAAAAATACTTAATTGTTATATTTACAATAATTACAAATTGTAATTTACAGAATGCACTGGGCTATTTACACAAGAGGAAATTAAATAACAATTCAAATGCCATGAGAATGTAAACTGATGGATTTACAACAATATTTTTATAACCACCACATAACTAAGAATATTTGGAACGACATTTGGTTTTACCTATCGTGTCAGGTTTTCCTTTCCTCTGCTACTTCATTCATAACCTACATAACCACAAGGCTAATTGAGGATTTCATTAAATGAAGGCCACAGAGACATGTGCATATATAATACTGTTATGTACCATTTTCATGTGATATTTAGAACAGTTGTCTTCAAGCTAACAGCTACACAAATGTGTAAGATGCTATCATGTTCCAGGTAAATGGAAAAATCAGTGATGAAAGTATTCCACTTTGGCATAATCACGTGTTATTATGTATAATGTCATTATTTTGGTGTGTTTACAGCTCATATACTATATATATATAAGATACGGTGTCTTACTTTTTATACTGTATTTGTGTAGCTATTATCTGGAAGTTTAATAGCTTCCTTCTCAGAAGAAAAAAATTCTTAATATCACATCAAAGTCAGGACTTATGTTTTTAACAGTGTCCTTTGCTAATTAAAAATAAATATAACTAACTAGTCCTGACAAGAATTTCTTTTAAATAATAAACATAATCAGAAACTAATCTGATGTTACTAAGAGAATCCAAAAATATTCCAGATCTATAAGACCTATAAAATCTTACAGCACAGCAGACGTGTACTTCTTAAATCTGCTTTTAAGTACATAAAGAGTCACTTTCCCCGAAACAAAAAAAGTATAAAATATCCTACTGACCACACACAGCCCACCAGGGGCCACAGTTCCCTCCAAATAGGAGACCAAATAGCCATGTTATATTTGGCATGGCTCTCACTCTTTCTCTCTCATGCTAGAAATATTAGCATAAGATTTGAAGCAGTTTGCTCAGCCCTGCTTGGACCCGCAGATGGGGAAGCTGACAGTTACAGCTAACTGGGGAAAAAGCAGTCCAGCTACTGCTCACAATTAGCACTTCAAAGTGTGCCAAGACTGTTGGCGTTAGGTTTTTAAGCAGCAACAGTGTATCATATATGCTTAACAGCTGCTATATTTAAAGCCAGATTTGAACTTTCTTTGTATTTCATATGAAAATAAAAAATTTGATTTGTTTAATTACTATATTACCTAATATTCTATATAGGGGCTTTTATTGTTGATGCTGTCTAATTCAATTTTTATGCTGAATTCCATGCTTGTGATATTTTATTTTTATTGCTGTTACCATAGTTTTGTGACATTCTTTTAGGAACTGAATAACATCACATGTTTATCTTTAAAAAAAAAAAAAAAAAGAAGAAGAAGAATTTTTACGGTGACGTTAGCAAGCTATTGAAAAGTGCATGACCAGATTAATATTTTTGTTGACGTCAAGGGAGATAAATTTGACTGTCCATGTGTACCAGCTGTGTTAGAGGTAAAAAGACATTTTTTTTTGTAATCCAGCTCAACACATAAAAGGTGAACTCAGAGCCCCACAAGGCCAGGGCTCAGGGAACAAGGTTCTGTCCATATTCAAGTATATCCCAGGAGACAATACTGAGTCACAAGTTAATAATCACTGTCTTTGTTTGCATGGCTTCAGAAAATCTGAACATGTCAAAATTTCGTTTTTTTTTCCATTGTTCATGTGCCCAAGACTTTGGTTGTAAAAACTGATGTTAAGGCCAACAACCTTCCTTTTCAAATTGATGTAATGGGTAACATCACATCTGGTATATCCAGTCTGAATCGTTCCAATCACTAGTGTAGCTCCCCTCTGTGAAATGAAATATTCAGGCACAAAATCCTGAAATGGCCACTTCCCTTTGATCATAATCAGTTCTTCCTCTGGGCCATGTTGAAGAGGTCTCAAATTTATCTGGCCTTCCTTTTGCTGGCTGTGACATAGTCCTTTATCACAGTGATTTTCACAGCGTGCCCTTAGTTCCTCTCCAGACTTGGGTAAAGTTTAAACACTTTATATATCCACTCAGAGTAGAAAGCAACATTAACAAAAAGTGCAGGCTGCGATGAGGCACATTTGGTTCTTTGGATGCTCACACCAATGATCACTTTTCGCTCATGTTCCTGACAGACCAGTGGACCACCATAGTCTTTCTGTGGGGACAATGTAGACAATGACACGTCAAAGGGACAGCGCATATGCAAGGACATAATACTGCATTGTATAGACTCAAACCCCACATATCAAAAGCATATTGTACTTTAAGATCAGTCAGAATCCAAATTACAAAGAACATATTTTTCCACTTAACAATGGCTCCGGTTTTTTTTTTTATTGACATATAGCATTCAAACGTCTACTACCACCCAAATCAAAAATTAAAACCATCATACTTATAGAAAAACCTCCCAGTGTTTGAAATATACTTAGGTTCATGGTCCTTACATCACATACTCCTTCTCCTCTTTTGCCCCCAGCACATATTCGGCTTTCTCCAGCATCCCCTTTGATTTGTGTGCACATATCACTATTGACCATGGGCATGGTAACAGTGTTCAGTATGTCATCATATCCTGTACCTGGACAAGAAATGCAAAATGTCAAAGATCTGATGTTGAAAAAAAATATCTGTTTTATTAAAGCAAAACTTAAGATAGAAGGTCGCTTTGAATATGGGTTAAGGATGGCAGTACTTTTGGTTTCCCCCCATCCATACATGGTACAGTTGGTGCCTTCAGGGATGTGACACTCTTTTACTGGGAGATGAATGGTGGAGGCACCTTCAGACACAGGAGCAGGACTGAAACAAACACAGACATAGTAGTTTAGGAATCTAATAAAGCATAGTATTTATTTCTGGAACATGTAGTAACAAACAGTGAGACAAATCGGTGTAGAATTTTTGTGTGTAGATATTTTACATCATGAATGAATGCAAGCAGTTAATAAAGTAATAAAGCTCTTCACTGTATCATATCATAATATATGCATGTATAAAAATATGTGGAGTTATGTTCTTACTCTGCTAGTTTCAGCATAACCAGGTTAGATCCTTCTGGGCCACAAATTAGACGAGAGATGCGTAGTCTAGGATGGTTTGAGGACTCATTGAGGTGCCGTAGACCAACCTGCACACTGTACTCCCGGAGATCTGGAATACTAATGACCACAAAGACCATTATGAGACATAGAGCAGCTGTGTTTCTGCACAGTCGACTATTGGACAATCACAAAGTATCAGTGATTAAACTAACGTGAACTAACCCTAACCCTTGAACTAATTAGGTAATATTATTTAAAGGAGTGATGTTTTGCTTTTGCAATGGAATTATGCATATTAAAACGTTTGACTCTGGCCTCCATATATTGTAAGTGCTCTACTTGGGTCTTAATTCATCATTAATTCAACTCAACAGGTCCATCTTAAACCTTATTTCTGAGTAACGACACCAGAAAGATCATTTTGAGCACTGGCCCCTTAAATGCACATGAGCCACAATCTCCAGGTTGTTGTCTATGTTGCTTTGTCTTGTTCAGCTACTTGTGTTTGTTAATATAATCAACGACTGAACATTTGAGGTAAATTACTGAACGTTTGGACATCTTTTCAGTGTGGACAAGAATCACTACTGCGAACAAACAGTTATCGAGTACTCTGAGAAATGTTTGTCAGAAGTCTTGATCTTATATGTGCAAATGATTTAATGTAAGTAGCTATAAAACAGAACAAATTAAGAATGTTGTAGAAATTGCTTCCAATATAACGATGGCTTTGTAGCACCTATTGAAACTTTATGAACTATAAGGGTCCAAATACACAAATAAATCAACCAAAGACTAATATAAGTGAGTTTAACAATTTATGACCCCTTTAATGCTTTTGGTGATATAAAACTATTATTTGAACTGATGATGAACTGACTGTAGATGTATGACTTCAAAATTATGCATGATTTCAAGCCATGGAAGCCAGAAATATTCCAAAGAGAACTGTGGCTCACTGTGGTACACTGGCTTAAACAAATACTGATGTGCACCATATGTCATACATAGTAGTGTATGATATCACCGCAGAGATAGGGGCACTCTGATTAAGCCACTACTTTAGATGTAGAGATACTATACGGTAGTGTACGGTATGCACAGGAGTAGCTCTGGCATAGACATTTTGGAAGTTAAACAAATCTACAGTTTGTACCACATTCCACAGGAGTCTGTCTAAGAGTAGGTAACTGTCAGTAAACAGGATGAAGTCTGTATCTTTACTTGAAAAAATTGAAAACTAATCTGAATAAACAAAGAATATAAAATGAGTAAAAGGAAAAAGAGAGAGGCTAGTTTAGAAAAAAAAAAGAAAGAAAAGTGAATGCAATGGTATAAGAGTGTGGAGCATTAGACCTACCAGGAGGTGAAACACTGTTGGTCTGTCAAAACCCAGTCTTCTCTGATCAAAGAACCACCACACAAATGAACCCTCCTAAGAGAATTTAAGAAGACATTTTTTTAATATTATTACCATAGGTACCATAAAAAAGGATAAAAGACAATTTGTAGAAGTATCACAGATGTGAAATAACTTACTCTCTTTGGATGCTTATGACCCAGCTGCCATCTGTACCTTGTACTTGATGTCCGCCAACTATTCTGGTGTTTATATGCACAAAGCATGATATCTTGGGCCTAGTTACAGCTAAACAGGGAGATATTTTGAATCATGTATGTTAGACAGATGTATTATTTACTGGATTTTTTTTTATTGCGGAAATGTTCATTCAGACTTCAAAACTCAACCATAAAACATGATTTGTTTGTCAGGTAAATGACAACAGAAGTGGATAAAAAGGGTAAAAAGGAAACTTCAAGATGAGAGATAAAAGGAGGAAGAAAAGAAAGATAAGAAAATATATGTACGTACTTGTTAGTTGAGGAGTTACTGGAGGAGAGTCGCCTGATACATGTAAAACAAAGAACATCAGTAAGGACAGACCTCACTGCAGCAGAAAATAGTTCAGACCACTGAACATAGAAAGACACACAGAGCATGAAACCTCAATGACAGAGACACAATTCTGTATTTTATACAAACCTTATCTCTGATTCTGAATCATAGTTGGAGGCTATACTATTTTGCAACCGCAGCAAGTAAATTTGCTCAAGACCACAAAAACTTCATGGAAGACATGTTTTACATTATGAAAATTATTATAGAGCCATTCAAAAGAAGTTTTTCGGTGCAACCCAATTGAAACCAGCTAAAGGAAATGTTGTGTCCAGCTGCTTGACTGTGTATTTTCCTCAAATAAAAGGATGGCAGCAGAGACCTGCATCTGTTTGGTGTTTGGTCATCATGTATTCTATTCCAATTGGACAAAACCACAGCTAACACACTACATAAGCCACCAGTCAAGCTGGATTGGAAATAGTTAGGACATTTTAGGTGCAGTTTGCAAAGGCTGTAAAACAGAATCACATGTGTTATTTCACTGGTCTGTACTGTTCTGTAATGTCCTTTTCTGTGATCTGCCACTATACAGCAATCTTTTGTCTTCTTTTAAGATTCAAAGTGCTGGTTAAACATCAGAAGTGCTCATGTATTGCTTCCATTTTACCGTAAAGTGCAAAACTTGGAGCTCCATGCCAATTCTGCTAGTGCCTGGAGGATAAGAGATCCAGGCCAAATTTACCCTGACTGAAATTGGAGCATCCTCCTTGACAAATATACATGTAATTACGCAATGAAGATACCAATAAATGTGGAGTAGCCATCATTCATTAAAACAATATATCTAGCACCAGCATTAACATCTGCTTTCTGCAGCTATTGGCCAGGTGTCCACAGGTGTGAAAAAGTGCAGAGCTTTTTGTCAACATTCCTGACATTCTTATTTACACCATTGCTTGTACAGTGTCAGCAGCACCAGAGGAAACACAACCAAAACACACATCATACTTCAAATATATGTTATTTCCTCATTTGTCTATTTATCCAGCCCTTACCATTTCTTTCTTTCTATAAATCCATTTTGTATTTGACAGAGGAAAATGTTCAAATCATGAGCAATATTCACATCCGATGTTTACTACCAAAAAAGACATTTAAAACCAAACAGAAATAGTACATTCGCTGTCACAGACCTTCTGAGGCAAAATATCACAGACCTTCTGAGACAAAATTATTGAATTAACTCACAGCGTTTCAGTTTGCAGTAGTCCCAAGCCAAGCGGTTATTTGGGTTTGTGTAACACCAGGGGCCGTGCTTGTCCCTGTCTGGATTCCGACAGTAGTTCCTCTCCAGCCCTACATGGGATATTGTAGAGTGAGAATCCCCACTGTAAAACACACAAATGCAGATTCTCATTTTCCATTTGTTATTTTAAACATAGTGTATTAGAACTAACACTGACCCATATCTCATAAAGATTCATACACACCCTTGCACTGTAAAAACACACATATGCATACATGGTGGTGTGCATATACTGTCACGCATATAGGATACATACACACCTTAAGTAACTATGGTCTGCGTGGAAAGTCTGACACTAGCTTTCCTATAGTACAATGAATCCTCTGCATTTGCTGCACAGAATCCGTAGAAGGAAAACGTAGAGTTTTGTGAAGAGTGCTCATGGGAGTACAAAAGTATGCACTCTAAGCATTCAACGGGGCTCAGACCAGCAGGAGCCACATCCTCTGTGGAACGATTTGGTTGTGCTCCCGATTTTTAGGAATTCACATCTAATCGTGTGTCTTACAGCGTTCCACTTGGCTCTACAAGAATTACATTGTAATCTTCTCAGATATCCAAAATATCCCTGAAAAGCAATTACTAAGTGGGAGTCCAGACACACACACACACACAAGTAATGCTAAGCGATGGGCAACAATTTGTCAGTGGGTGAAGATAATTTCACTTCCCAAGAGAACGTTAAACAAGCTGTAGCTCTCAGCAGTTTTTCCTGGGGTGACCCTCGACCTTGAGCGGGGTAGACTTGCTGGCTGCGGTCTATGCAAGGGAGCTGATTGGCTTTGATCTGCTTTCCTCAGAAAGCACTTCCTGGGGTCAGGGGTCGGCTCTGGAACATGTCCGTCTGTCTGTGCCATTTTGGCTTTTAAAATTCCTGTAAATTAAGTAATTCCAACAGCCTGACTTGAGCGTGAAGAAACAGCTTTGGATTGGCCAATCCCACTATCAGGATAGGTCAGTTAGAGAGCACTACAGGGTTTCTTCTCATCAGTTAAATGAATAATAATTGGATCTGGTATTGACCTTTGAGGAACGCCTTATTTTCTTTTACTGTTTTGTTTCCACTATGTTGCTCCACACGGGGATTTCCACAATGCAGTAGAAGTTAAGATGTCAATAAACACTCAATTTAGCTAAGAAGAATTTCATCCTTTCTAGGAAACATTTCCAGGGTTTTCCACCACAAGTTAAGCTTCACTAGAGGTTAGGTGGCAGGGAAATAAAACGCATACAAGTCCAGGATATAGTAGTTTGGGTACCTGTTTATATGATGTGACCAGTCTGCACAGGGAATCCCTGATCGAGTTATGGATAAAGTGCCCCTATATGTCTCTCCGTTGTCTTCGTAACACTCTGTGGAAGAGCAAGGTAAAGTTATTTCAGACTACTTCAGTGTTCACAATCAGCAGGATTACTGAGTATCTCCAGTCCAGCAGAATCTCATAAATCTACTTGTGTGAGTATGCCCACTCAAACATTTATGCTTCTCCACAAACCAAGTACTGATTTAATAAGTTGCTTCCGTTTTCATTGATACAATCGCCTAAAAAAAGCACACTCGAAATTTTCACTTTGTGATTGGGATCAAGGCAATGTCATGGGCCTCTCTGTAAGTGGTGGTTCTAAATGTATCAGAAAATTTAAACCTTACTATGTCGGTTCTTAAACAGAATCAGAAGAGGGCCTGCAATAACTTACTAGCTGGCTGAAATTTGACATGTTTGGTCTTCTGAAATGTAAAGCAGAGAAACATGGGAAACGATGCACACTCTTGCCAGAGTGTGGTGTTTTTGTTCTTCCATGAAATGGAATTCATTGGGCAATATGCTGCCAAGTGGCCCAGTCCTTCGGGGGCAATATGGAAAGCGCCTGTGTAATTCCACTTTGTAAAAACATGACATGTCTTTTGAAGCATCTGTCTTCAGGGTTTCAATCACATTATTGAAGAAAAAACATGGAAATTAAAGAGGAATTTACAAGACCGCTGGTACTTTTCAGTAATTTAGGAAAGAGAAAATGCTTTGATAGATCTTAAACTGAAGTTACAAGTAATTACCTATTTTTTGCGTCTCTTCAGCATCACACCTGGGGATATGAGTGCAGTTGGCTATCCTCTGGTTAGGGTCTGTAGTGAAGCACCATGGGTAATCTGCACCATCAGGGTTACGGCAGTAGTTCTCTCTGAGGTCTCTATAACACACACACATACTACAATTTAAATGATGGTGCTGATGACTGTATTTTTACAGCAGAGCTACAGTATCATTTTTCAGTCTGTCTTCCATCACTTCTCTTTTTGGCATTTCAACAGTCAAACATGCAAAATGAACAAATCACCTTCTTGACACATCAGAGAGAACTGAAGCCAATCTGTCAGAAGTCCTGAAACAAACATTACTCACTTGCATTTGAAGTTCTGAGGAAGAAAGGAGTGGTTATGAGGGAACTGGGAGTCCCAGCGCTGACAAGACACACCCTCTGGAGTGACATTCATTGTGCCTCTGTAATCTGTACCCTTTCCCTGGATACAGGATGTTGTTACATTACCATGTGTGTCCTCACTGAAGTCTGAGTCTAGCAAAAAGAAACAGGGAAATAAAAATAATTGGTATGAGTGTAAACATAAAATTTAAAGAGAAGGAAAAACTTATTCTCCTGCTTTTTCTGCTTCTCCACAACAGAGGCAGTTAGGGAGGGAGATATTAATCCCCAAAAGAATGTGTCATGTTTAACCTAGAGACAAATGATCAAAAACAGTAGCTATAACCCCCTTCTCTCCAATGAGATAGCAAACTTTCTGTGTATTCATAACAGTGGTGCCCCACATTCTTGCATGTACTATAGCAACATTGAGAGTAAAAAGAATTTAATACATTTGCTGACAGGTTGTTTTAACAAAAAAAAAATGGTAATTTACATTTGTGAATAAACTTTGGGTTGACTTGAAACATCACAGAAATGTTTTTTTGTAAATTTGTTTATTCCAGTTAGACCAAAAAATATTACTTTCAACCCAAACGGGCTGGGGCAACTTTATCCACCGGAAAACTATTCCAAACATCTTCAGATGGAATTCTGCTTTTCAGCAGAACAGGGACAGCAGTACATAGCAACTTCTCCCCTCTGGATTTCTGTCTCTGTTTCTTTAGCCTTTGACAAATGGGATGAGAGAAGATGGAGGAGGAAAGGGAATGCTTTTGAGGCAGAAAAGAGAAGGCGGGCGGAATAGAAGGATTCTTTGGCTTGATGTAATGCATGCCAGTGTCTGTGCACTACGATGTACAGGTCAGTGGTTTTTATCTTTCTGAGGGCAGGCATTGAGGGATACACACATCTGGACAAATGCAGATCTTCCCACCCTTGCTGTAAATCATTACATGTACTGTAAAATACATGTGTGGATGAGTCTTACAGAAACAAAGAGAGATGCTCGGTGTGTTTGTGAGGGCACATGTGGGAATATGCCAATGTACTTACAAAGAAAACATGATCAGTGGTATTACCTTGTTTTTCTTACTTTATCTTTTTTTTTTTTTTTTTTTACATTGGATGAAAGACTTAACATACACCTATACAGTATGTAAGACACAACTTATAAATAACTTTGTACAAATAGGATTAATCAACAATTGATGCATTTACATGTATACATTGTGTACAACAGGGAAAAAAAAGTTCTTATGAAGCTTACATTTTTCATCTCCAGCATTTGCAACCTCCTCAGAAAACAAAACACCTGGAGACTCCAGTTGATTTGGCTTGAAATCTTACACTGTTTGTGCTATAATAGCATATAAGAGCGATTAGAACCTCTGGCCACTGTGTGAGGCATCTCTACATAGTAGCCTATTTTATAACACTCCACTGTACTGTCCCTTGTCATCTGTGAGTGGTTTCAGTAAAAAACAGCTGATCCTCTGAAGTTAGACAGCCCTCATTACAAACAACCTATTTATCCTTTCGTGTTGAGGTAGAGGGTTGTGAAGTCAAGCACCACATGAAACACTTAGCTGGCAAAACAATGTCTTATGAGACTCTGCAGGGGTGACTGCGCTTTTTACTTAGCTCACCGCAACTACCCTTAAACCACCAAAGTCCTGTTTGTAACAAACCTCCTGGCGCCCCCAAACCACTAGCTGGTAGTTTCTAACCTCAGTCTGTCCAAAAAAACAAATCAGAGCCTCTTCATGACAGATTATATTGTCCGCTTTCCTATTTTTTGATAGATTCCAACTACAGTGCCACCACATTTACTATTGTAGATTTGAAAGAGCAGTGGATGCTGAGGAAAACTAGCAATAGAGTCATAAATCAGCATGTGACTCTATTTCTTTACTCAGTTTGTCTAAGAGGTGCTTTGTTGGCAAAGTCTGTTTCATCTGTTGGATTTATGTGGATCTAGAATATATACAGTCTGAAATATATACTTACCACACACAGTGATGTTGCAGTACTCCCAAAGAGTTTTGGGATCCATGGTGTAGCACCAGGGACGGAGACGGTTATCTGGGTTACGGCAATAGTTATCCCTTAAATCTTTGTCCCGGTATCTGACAATAAAAAAAGGGAGAAAAGATTAATAGATTAGAAAAAGACATCAGAGAAGGTGGTCTCTCTTCCTGAGAATAAGCGAAATTTATTGATGCATCACCCATAGATGTGTGTGCACTAAAGTTGTATGTGAGAAAGGTCAACATGTGATTATCAGCTTTGCAGTTTACTTTTTGGGATGGAAGCGGTGTTTGTGAGGCCTTGCTGAGTCCCATCTCTGACACTCCTTGCCACTTTCTGTGTGGTCCATTTTGCCTCGATAATCCTCCCCATTACACGTCATGCAGACTTCTATCAATGGAGAAAGACCTTTAATGAAAGCTTTCAGAAGCTTCCAATGAAATCTTATTCAGAAACAGCTTGAAAAATACTGAGTAAAAGTATCTGCTTCAGACATTAAATGTGTTAAATCTTACATCATAAAACATCAGTCATAAAACAAATGATAAAAGTGCTGGTTAGTTCATGTTTTTAATATATATGATGGTGTGTTATTCCACATATATGGTAGTTTATGTACATGTATACAATGGATTAGTAAATATTCCACTAGAAAGAACCTGTAAAGTGAATGGATCATAATGTGCAGACAGTGTTTTGAAGTAGATCTGAGACCAATATTCCTTTGGACTAAAACCTATTCTCTTGTTAAATCTAAGAATTTCACATTTTGACCGAAGACTTATATTGGAAACTTGAGCCAACCAGCATTTAAGACTTGACATTTCTTTATTCATAACACACATGTGATAAAATGTCATCTGTTTTATTGTGGAAGAATTTTACTTGTAGACCAGTGCTAATTGTGCCATCACCTCCATAAGGATAAGATGCATGCCAGTGTCTACTGTGAATCTGACTTATTTTTGCCAAATTGTCCAGTGGTGGCATGTACTGTATGAGGGTCTTACCTTCTGAACACTGTGGTATGCCACACTCCTCAGCACGTACATTAGGGTCTGTAGTGTAACACCATGGACCACCAGGATCGTTGTTGGGATTTCGACAGAAGTTTTCCCTCAGGTCTTGCACTGGGTACCTATCAGGATAAAACCTACAAGGGAGTAGACAGACATTATTGAAAATGTTAACTGATACTTTAAGCTGTACAAATATATTTTAGGGAGTACTTGCACAGTCGACTGCTCCAGTAGTGTATAGAATTCTGTACCTACCTGCTAGTGCTCTCAGTAACAACATAAATAAATCTAACAGGCATTTACATTAAGATGTAAGCGTTTCGCCTCCTTCTGAGAAATGAGTCTGACATTAAAAACCTACAATGATCAGTCATAACCACACTATGCAAAATAAGACATCAATACATTTCTCCTCTCCAGGTTTGCACCTTTTGCATGATCGCCTTACTGATTCCAACCATACCCTAGATCCCTCATGTGTGAAGCAGCCAGACTCTGTCACAGCACAGTAACCACCAACAGCACAGAACAGTGCTACGAGCCACTTGGACTAACCCATGCAGGTCTTTTGTTGGCAGCCTTTAAACACATTTAAACCTAATCCCTCTCTGTCATCAGCTACAGCATGTCAGCTTGAACAAGGGACTGTCGGGCACAACTTACAGAGTAAAGGAACCTGGGTAGTCCAAACATATGGAATGTAACAATGGTGAGAGACATGGGATCACTACACTAAATGGACAGCGCATGAAATTCATCTTCTGTCAGGGCAGAATGATGAAAAACCGGTGTGTCAGCAGCCCCTGATCCATGCCGACTACGTTCTCCCTCCCACCCAGGGAGTGAGAAAAGGAAGGCAGGCAGGAGAATGGAGCACAGCACAGGAGTCTGAACCAAAAGCAAAGTGACTTAAGTTAAGTCTCAAAAGAAATGTGAACATAATGAAATGAGCATAACAGTCTGATCCCAGTGTGAAATTGATGATGTAAAAAAGAAACAACACGCAGGAGAGGAAAAAACAAAGAGAAAAGTTCACCCTAACCCTTCCACAGTTTGTCTGAACACTCTACCCCAGGCAATGACTCCTTTCTTGGGGGAGTCTACTCTCTCCTCCGTGCCCTGGGGCTTACGCAAGGCTTCTACACTAATGCACAACATCATTCAAGCCAGAAGTAGAGGAAATCTCCTCCATGCAACTTAACTAAGAACAAAGAGACTGTAACGGAAAAAGAATTGGACTGAAAATATATTTTTTCCTGTAATATCATAACTAAGGATTAACAGAATTTCACATACAGGTGGATGTGCTCTAGACAAGACTCTTGTTTTTCCTGAAGAGCTGTCTGCCACCCATGAAAACTCACATCTGTTGAGTATGAGTCACAACCTCAATATATTAATCACATTATGGTATCTTTGATTAATAAATACATTTTACAAGGGGTCTACACTTTACAAAAAGACTGCATCTGGCAAGAGTCCGTAAAAGGCCAAAGCATGGAAGCAAGTTTGCCATAATGATGTTGTGCTAACAGATGTTGGCCAGTTATTCATCTCCTTGCCAAAGTCCATTCCCAATGGAAAGGAGGCAGACACAATGCACACATGCTTCGATTTTAGGAAAACATACTGGTTAGATTTGGAATATCACTAAAGATGAAATCTAGACTTTAGAGTAACTGCTGCAAAATGTCTTCCATCATTCACCTGGAGATAATAGTCATGCATCAGTGCTATAGCATCGAAAGGTATTCACAGATTTAAGTACAGTAGACACACATAAAAAATAAATAACCATTTTGAAAGCAGGCAGGCTCACATCTGCTGTCAGAACATTTGTGAAGTGAAGACATTCAACCCATAATGTACGGGTGGGTTTCTGTAGCTGAATTTGATTTCCGACCTCCCAGGGGAAATGGGTAAGGAAAAAAAAAAAGAATCATGTGAGAATAAATAACTTACTGCACTGTTTTTATTATTTTTAATACAAACTGACATTTTCCATTCATTCCTTTCTCTGTGACCTGCTGCTTATCAACACTTTTTTTTTTTCTAGGGACCCAGTTCAAACACTAAACACAGAGAACAGGTGGAAGTCCCATTCTTGGAAGGGAACCTCCTGAGAAATCACCCTGGCCCCTCAGAGATCGGTCAAGCATGAAAATAATAGTTACCTGAGACTCAAATGGTGCGTGGTTCATTATGGTGGTAACTCTCAAACAGCGGGACAGTCCCATGTTAGGCAACCCCACAGTGACACTAAATCTCCCTTATGTAAAGCTCCCTCTGACCCTTTGAAAGTTAAAAGTTGCTGACAAGCCAGGGTGATGTTGCCGAACCTTACATTTGCCGCCTGGGAGGGAGACTCTAGCAGCGTGTCAAATAAATAATGACAAAAGAGGGGAAGAAAAGAGACCAGAAAAGAGGGTGGGATGTTCAGGTGCCTAACAGAGGATCCACTCTACAATGAGTTTTGAATTTGTACTTTCTCAAATTACGTCTGTGTCTTTGTGAGATCAGCTGGAGACCAGACAAAACATGACTTCAGTCTATAAATCTGTGCACTTACTCTCTTTTATTTTACCTCCCCTTTGTCTCTTTTTCAATCTGCACTTCCTCAAACTGTTATTGCTCTACCCCTCATCACCCCTCCCTGCTGCAGTTATATAAACTTATAACTAATGAGCACCACTAATGAGATACTGGCACAGATCCATCTTTACAAATTCACTGATCCTGACTTTCTTGTTACTAGGGGAAAACATTTTGGGGATACACCTGATGGCCTGCAGTGCAGCACAAAAACAACCTCATTTGGGAGGATATCCCTGCATGTGTTGAAAGAAATCGGACTTAACTCTGGATAAACATTTAAACATCTCGAAGGCCTCCATCTTCCCTTAACCCCCAGAGGTGCAAGGGGATGATCTGAACATTAATAAATCAGCTGCTAGGGCCTGTTCAATATCAGACAAAAGGAAGGTGGTGAAAGTCTAAACATTACAGAGACAAGTTTCAAAAGCAGCTGCTTCAAATCTGCATGAATCTGGATGTGAAAATGAATTATTAACACCCCCCCACACACACGCAAACACACTTAAAACCAATAGCAGGAGTGCCTTGATGTGACATGTATTTTTCTAATCTTTCCTCCTCTTACTGTATGAACAGCCCATAATGCTGTGCCTCTTAAGCACAATCTTTTTTGGTCGTATCACAGTTGAAAAAGAAACTTACGTGTGCTCATTGATGTTATTATCAGACCATGCTTGACAAGTGATGTTTGACTTTGTCCAAGACCTCCTCCCTCTGTAGTTGTCCTTGGTGCCAACCATACACTCCCTTATATAATCTGAGAAAAGCAGAGACATTAAAAGCATTTGATGATTAAAAACATCTATTCATGTTTTTATTTTGATACAAACTATCCATGCAAACTGTTTCTGCTGTAGTTTATACAGTGTGTGGTTAATTAAAAGTTTATTTGCGTACACAGGCTTGACCACCTGGAATATATTTTGGCTTTTGCCTTGTTTGGTCATTGAGATGTTTTTTTGTTTTTTTTTTTAAATCTGCAAGTGTTTCAGTATGTCCCAGCTTGTGTGTTATCCTAAAAACAGACAACTCCCTGAAGTTCATTAAATGTCACATGGGGGAGTTTCTCTAAATTTTGCAGTAAATTATAAAGTGCTAGATTCCATAGCTTGCACTTATGAAAACCCTCACTTTGACTGTAAACAATGACTTTTTTTCTGTTTACACTGCACTCTGTCTGCTGCATGTTTATGTGTGTGACTCTCCACAAATGAGGCATTACACAGCAAGGGGGAAAGCGGTGTGAGTTGTTTTGTCAACAGAAAAACCAAAGACCTTAAAAAGTGGCTTAGGATACTAAAGAGCATAACCCGCTATCACAAACAATTTAATCAATTTAAAACAACTTAATCCCTCTGCACCTGAATGTTCTCATGAGAAAAAAAAAAACAGAATTACTTAAAGCCAAGGGAAACATGTGAAAGACGTCTGACCACTTTAATATTTACCTTTTTTCTCATACAAAGTAAAGTTAACATTGGCCTGCTTCTGCACACCGTGGGTGAAACGGTCGAAAGGAAGCAAGTGGCATTTCCTGTTGTGCTTTTGAAAGTTGAAAGCCCTGTGAAAACACAAGGGACATAGTTCAGAGATGAAGTGATGATAAACAACAGAAATATGTAAATACTGTACGTCTGCATTTCAGCCGGAGATTTGTGACAGACATATGATCATGTAGCAACCATGAACTAGGACAAGAAAGAAAATAAAACTTATAAGTCACCTGCAGCTGAAGTTTTTCTTGACTTTTTTGCACTTCCGGGCACAGTTTTCCTGTGATTTACTGTTTCGTACCATGGGGGGCTGAGGACAGTCTGTGCAAACCAGCATGTGGTTCTCTGTCTTTTCATACTTCTGTAATGACTGATGAGTTCTTCTACAGCAACCTGCAAGAACATAGGAGCACAAAGTGAGAACACCTGTTGGAACGATATGTGTAACCCAAAAAGTCAAGGATGATGGTCAAACAGTCCAGTTAGCACAGTATGATGTAGGCCTGGTAAAGCTCTGTTTATCTGAGAGGGGTTTTGGGGGTTTGTTGTTTTTTTTTGTTTGTTTGTTTGTTTTTACTTCAAACACTAATGTCCTGACAATAAAAAAAACAACTAAATAACTGTGGATGCTTTAGTTTGACAAAGTATAGTGTTATTCCTCTCATTTACTAATCACAGTACTCTTAATGGTACTTGTATAAATTAATCCTACACTCAGAAAAGTTTGACCATTGTCTACTTGAATAAACTATGGCAACAAAGTTAGTTAAAATTATTGAATAGATTTTAAGTGTTTCAAGTTTGATTAAAAGCTATTGATTTTATTAAGTAAATGTAAACAATAAATAGATGCAAAATAATGAAATTATTAGTTGAATTGTTTTGGATTTGTTGAGTAAATCCAAATCAATTTTAGGGGGGAAACTGTTGAATATTTTCTAGTTATCTGGAAAATACTATTTCAGATATACCAAATATCTGTAACAAAAAAAAAGATCCACTAAGGTGGTATTAATTCATATTCCTAAATATGTGGATGATATTGATTTATAAATTGTTGACTTTACTGATAAAATATAATTAATTTCTACTCAGTGATTTTCAGCTGATATTATTCAAACAAAATGAGGAAAATGCAATTCATAAATCATTCAGATATCACATTAACTCAACATAATAATATACCAAACTGCACAAAGTATTTTCTCTCATGTAGAGTTTAATAGAATTCCTTTTGTCAATATTAATTAAGTGCCATTACACTTTTTAGAGTGTACAGGCTAGCAATTCTGCTTTAATGTTATGTTTTTTACATGGACATTTTATTATGAGTTTTTCTTTTTAAAGTGATACCATTTCCAGCTACTCATTCTTATGAATCAGTTCAGTATTACATATATTTCAGATACATAACAAGAAATATAAAAAGAATACCAATAACAGAGATAAAATAACCCAAGATAACACATAACACAGGGGCTTTCATGAACAATAGCTTCTAGTTTGGAATGTTGAAGGTGGTCATTTCTAAATGATAGTAGATGATTATAAGGGATTCAAAAATCTGTCAAGTCATCAGAAACATCACAATCCTTGGTAAAGTCCATAAAGTGTCCCCAAATCTTTTCAAATTCTTGTTGCCTTGATTTACATATATGTTATTCTTTCCAAAAGTGAGTTAGTCAACATCTGTTTTAACCACTGGGAGATGCCTGGTCCATTCAATGATTCAATTTAAACACATTTCATTTTCTATTATTTAAACGTTAAAACTGCATTTTAAAAAAACATTTTATAGCATCACTTGGCAAAAAAGAGCATGATTATCTTCTAGCATATTGTAATTCAAGTGATCTGAGATGAAAAAAAATCTCCTTCAATGGAATCTATCCAGTGAAAAGAGGTTTTGTCCAATAATCTGAAGTGTTGTCATAGAGGTTAGATGATAAAAATCAAGTTTCAACAACCGTGGACAATGAAACTAAAGTGGAACTACTGTAAAGTTGGAATACTACTGACAGCCCCTGGGATTGACTCCAAAAATCCCATGTTCCCCTACATTTCTATTGAACTTCACTCTAAAAACATTCAATCATTAATGTTTTCCCCCCAATATTCATTTCAGTCTCATCAATTATATTTGGAACTTGTAAGGAAACTGGTGGGGAATCATAAACTTTTTCTTCCTTTAAGTAGATCTCAGGGCAAGTACATGGCACGTTGGGCTTTGATTGACAGGTCTGTTAGCCTAGCCGCGCTAGACTCCTAGCGGCAGCACATGTACTGTGCTACAGTAGTAGTCTAGTTACACTCGATTCAACTTTTGGCTAGATTTCCCTGAAACTGGCCGACGAATCACAGTGAAGTATAGAATCAGAGGGCGGCGTAAAAAATTGTCGCTGTAACGATCCGGCCTCGGAGACAAAAAACCATAGAAGAAGAACAACAACAGGTGGTGATTTCCTTTTATCAAAGATGAGTGAAGAATGTGAGAAAACCTCAGCAATCTTTAAATTCTTTTTACAGAAGTGACAACAGTCATTAAACTCCATAATCCACCATTTTGTTTAGTCATTCCTAACTTTCTCCAGACTCCTCTGTGAACTTTCCGGCGTCTAACTACGTCATCCTAACGATTACGCTGATTGGTTGTATTCTAATCCTCTGTATTGCATACAGAGGATTTGAAAGACAACCTTTTAGCCCCGCCTCCCCTGACTATGAAGCATTACTAGACCTATACATGGAATGAATGGGAATAGTGCAGCTAGGCTATTAAAATGTAAGTATTTATCAAAATTTTTGTGATTCCTTTCCCATTTTAACAAGTTGTAATGTATTGTATCTGCAACCTGAAACTACTTTTCCCATGTTTTCACGCCCTCACACTAATGTCCTAACCATTTTTTAGACCTCCGTTGGGTTCCTAGACCTGTACATGTAATGAATAGGGATATCGGGGCTCGGCTACAGGTCTGTATGACAGCTGGTCAGACTTTTGTGTGTCTGTTTATTTAATTTAAATAAACCCATTTAAGATTATTGTGTCACCAGGGATATATTTTTACATCCATTGTCAAAAATTCAAACATCATCTTTTATCGGCACTTCCTGTTCTAGAACATATTAGTCTGGATTGGTTCAGGGGGAGGGGTGGATGTAGGTGGAGTTTAAAGCAGCAGAAGGCACCTGGTGAGAGACAGGGAAGATTTTTTATGACTTTTAGCAATGTTTTAGTGAGGTTTAACTGTTTTTTTGTGCTGAATTCTTGTATATAGTTGTACATAATAGCAATAGTGATGATTTAGTGTGTTGTTGTTACGTTTTGCAGATTTTTTTTTCACTATTTGTCTGCATTTTCTCGGTATATACAGCTCATTGATGAGTGACTAGAAAAAACTAAAAAAATATGAAGCTGGAATATGGACACAGAATGATCACATGTAAAATAGCTGAAAGTCTACTTGTATAATCTAATAAAATTGAATTATGAACATTTACAGTTGGTTTTCATAGTAAATATGATTTTAAAAATTCCAGTCTGTTGTTTTATTTTTTATTATAATACACTGTTTTAAACATTTATTATACATAATAATCAGAATTAATTAACATACATAGAAAGTTTGGTTGATCCTGAAATTAATGTTATTGAACAAATGACGTAAAGAAATCTAGGTGGCCTGTTATAATGGTACTCATTAAAGGGTTAAATTAATCTTTTCAGAACCTCAACTCTACTTGAGGTTAATATTTTCTAGTGTTAAATTGCTTCTTTTTTTTCCTCCCCCACAATGCACAATGACGTTTTAGCATTTTTCCCGTGTCAGTAATCTGGTGTTTAAAATTCAGTCACATCTGACCCTCCATTTTTCTGCCCTGTTTGTCCAAATAGTTATGTCTGATTCTAACTGACAATGGTCAAATCACAAAAAACACACCAATGGGAAACTTCATAGCTCTTGTGTCCACAAACTGCAAACAGAATAAAAACTTCAATTACTGATCAGTGTCAAAATTCAGTCTGCCATAACATGACAGCTCAGCTTTTTGTCTTTACATATATGCTTGAAACAAAATTTCACTTTTACTCAACAGTGTGAAACCACATTAGATCATATATATTTATATTTAGGCTTTGGGTTTAGGTTGATAGGAGAAAACTGCAAAATTAGGTGTTTATTGTTCAATTATGATATTTGGCTTCTGCAGCTCTAGTACATTTTTATTAAAACACTGCATTAAACACTTTTACAATACATATTTATGTCCACTGGATTTCATATATTGTTTATCATCCAATATCAAGAACAAGCCAACAAAAAAAGGAGTAGGAATTGATTAATATTGCATTCAGTTCTAATTTGTATTATTTACTCCAGTTAGTTGTTGATGTTGAAACAACTGTGGTTATTGTTGTTCAACCTGGATGGATGGATGGATGGATGGATGGATGGATGGATGGATGGATGGATGGATGGATGGATGGATGGTTGGATGGATGAATGGATGGATGGATGGATGGATGGATGGATGGATGGATGGATGGATGGGTGGGTGGGTGGATGGATGGATGGATGGGTGGGTGGGTGGGTGGATGGATGGATGGATGGGTGGGTGGGTGGGTGGATGGATGGATGGGTGGGTGGGTGGGTGTGTGGGTGGGTGGATGGATGGATGGATGGATGGATGGATGGATGGATGGATGGATGGATGGATGGATGGATGGATGGATGGATGGATGGATGGATGGATGGATGGATGGATGGATGGATGATCCAATTAGTGTGTGTAGAACTTATGAATGTTATGAATGTTTTGGATCATCCGAGTGAAAAATCATAAAATATTTCAAGACATGTGCAAATGTTTCCCTGCTTCAGTGGAGAAGGAGGAAATGATGAAGTAAATGCTGACTGCTGGTTTTAGTATTAATGTGGAGCACTGTGTCAGGGAGCTTGGCAAGGACAAAAACTGAGGAAAGATGAAATGATTTTACTCTTTGAAATGAGTGGCCACCTGTTAAATACAGTTGAATTCATCCTGTTCCATATTGCATCAAGTCTAGTGTTTGTCTGCATGTTATCATTCACCCTGTTGGAAACATACACTCTCAGAAAAGACGGTACAGTCGGGGTGCAAATCTGTAGACTACCCCTAGATGTACAAAGGCTTGTCGCACTGACAGCACCCTCAAAAGGTACATAACTGTACCTTTTAAGAAGGGCGTTCACTGTTTGACACCTAGTTTGTACCTTTTACAGGCCTGAAAAGGTACATATCCAAACATTAATGTTTGGGGGTACATTGTAGACCCACGGATGGTGCGGATCAACTGCGGATCAGGTGGATGACGCGATGAAAAATAATATTTTAATTAAATTCGGGGGTGTTGCAGTTGAAGCACTCAAATAAAATAAAAATAGAATAAACATTTTGCATATTATTCCAAAGGTAAACAAATGAAAACTATATTAAAATACTTTTTAATCAGACAATAGCTTGTTGATCTTGTCATTGGCTGGTTGCTGTCACAGTACATATTAAGGAACGTTTCTGTAAATGTATCAGTATTAACATAAAAAAAATCTCTAGTACATTGGTGTTTGTTGTACCCTGTGTACAGATTTGTACCCCTATGGTACCTTCTTTTCTGAGTGTAATTATCTCTGTGCTACACACACTGAGGCCTCACAGCTCTGCACGTCTGCAGCTCTTTAGAATCTGCTTCAGCTGTGGCCATACTGATGAAAAGACTACTTTATGTGTCAGAAAAGTTAGTACTAAGTGTGTCCAGGATCAAAGCCCAGATCCAAATGGCCCCCAGTACTACTGCTGTGGATGATGATAGCTGCCTGAGAAATGCAGAGTAGGTGCTGAACTGTGAATACAGCCAAGAAAATAGAATGATGTCCATCCAAACACTGACGTGCTGCAGTGCCTCAGTTGGAGATCCACTGGTCATGAAAATCTATCTCACATTTTACTACCTGAGACCACTGGCCAAAACAACTTTTTCACTTGTAATTTTTTACTGCATTGTGGGTTTTGTTATGTTTTTTTGTTATTATAGATATAGTTAATAGATATTTGGGATTGTTTCAACAACTTCTTTTTTTCCATAAGTTGCATAGACCTTAGAGTCAGGACATTTTAAACAACCATGAAAGTCTACAGTCAAATGTATGATGATGATGATGATGATGATGATGATGATGATGATGATGATGATGATGATGATGATGATGATGATGATGATGATGATGATGATCATCATCACAATCACGACTATTACTATTACTATTACTCTTATTGTTCACCTTTTTGTGGGGGGGGGGGCTTGTCCATTCCTGGGCAAGCTTTAATGTCACTCATCATTTCTACTAACATTTTTATCTTCACTCTTGCTCCTATATGGGTATGTGACCCATTTGAGAAAATACAGAGTATGGAAAATGGAAAACTGTCAAAGGTGCAGAAGGAGTGTTATAATTCATTCTTGTTTTATTTATGGGCCTTTTGTTGAAATCCATTTCTTTGTAAGAAGTACTTCAAAAGAAAATTCTTGCATTGAAAAGACATAGCATAATGTATCTGCAGGATAGAAGCTCTGACTGGGTTCACAAGCAGGACAGAACTATATTTTAAGCTCAAATCCTCTGTGATACAAATCCTTCATTTTTACCTACTGGACACAGTTAAGAGCATGTCCTTCAGTATTATACAATGCTGCTTTAAAGGCTCATGAGGGCCACAGCACCAACTTAAATGCATTATGTGTTGAGTTCCAATAGTTTTTCCGTTTATAATTAAAGGCAAGTGTGATATAAATCTCAAAGGAAAATCTCAAGCTACCGAGTTACAACTACACGCTCTTGTGCCAAGATCCGACGCAAGACGTTGTGTGTGTACTTAGGATATTATAAACTGTGGAGCATTTAGAGGCTCCTCGTGGTTGAAAATGGTTTTTGGGGAGGACGTGTTATTAATGTTTAGGCTCCACTGGACCACATCTGGCACTCATCACAGTGTTGTTCCAGCCCTGATGTCTGGCCAGGCTGCTCAATTAGATTTCACTTAGTCTCTTCCTCTCCTTGCAGTCAGACCTTTTGCTATCTCCAAAATTCCCGACATTTGCTGAAACTGAGATTATAATAAAAGGTGCTCAATGGGTACGCATAAAACCAATGAGATTTAATGAGAAGAGACAGCCATAGCTTCAGGGAACAGGTTTAAGGCCTCAGTCTGGCCTTAAAAAGTGTAGATGGCATAAGTGAGTGACCCACATATACTAATCTTCTTCAGAAACATCCAGTCCTTGAGCAAAAACACTTAAATGTCAGGTGGATTTGTATTTCAGCCTTCTGGGTAAAACAACGTAAACAAAGTGGATCTATTTAACACAGGCCCGGGAAGGAACTATTAAAGGAGGGAAAAAAGAAAGTAGCAGGTTAGAGGTGTGTCTATCAGTCTGGGAATTAAGTAGACATTACATCTGCTTCAGAGAGCGCAAAATGTGGAACTGGGCTCAGCAGCCAGATGTTACCCCCCCCCCACACACACACACACACACACACATACACGCCACCCCACCCCTCTTCTTCGCACACTCACGCACACCCCTTTTCTACCTCTCTACCGGGACATACGCACGAACACCACAGTCCCGGGCGCGCGTTTTACTTACCCCAACTACAAAGCGGTCAAAGGTCAGACTTTCCACCCGTGTAGGTGGTAACTTTTGGATTCTGGGATTTATTTAGTGTCATGTCACCATCACAAGATCTCCCTACACACACACACGGATCTCACTGGGATGCATCCAAATGAATGGTGGTTTGTGCGCCACGGGTTGGACAGCACCATTACGCATACAGATGCGCAGGGTTAACTGGCATCAGATGAACCGGTGCAATAGTATCTATCAGTTAAATGATGATGATCTTTATAAAAAAGGTAAATGACAGGGCAGTAACATTCGCAGATGTGTTCAAACCGAGCACTCTGGCACGGGTTTGTGCCTTAAGGCGACTGAATGGCACAGCACAGAGCGCGTGTCATTCTTAACTTGATGATCACATATTATTGCTTAATACAATTTAGGTATATAGTTTTGACATGACTATTTGGCAGTGGTATTCACAACAATATGATTTTAAAAAAGTATCCTCAAGTAAGAATTTAAGGATTTTTTTTATTGTCATACTTGCACTGCAACCACTGAATTATGACTTTAATATAAAATGCAATTATAAATGCAAGACTCGTTAAATATTTGGAAACCACCCTGTAGAACATTTAATGCTTCCTTCTGATGAACCTCAAATAACTGTCAAACATTAAGCCAAAAGTGCAAGACAAGGCTTGATCAAGTTCATTCAATTATGCAAGTGAAGGTAGAAAATTAGAAAATTAGAAATAACACATTCATCAATCCTATCTTTGTATATGCCCTAACTTCTAATAGTATATTATAAGTTTTATATATATATATATATATATATATATATATATATATATATATATATATATATATATATATATGTGTGTGTGTGTGTGTGTGTGTGTGTGTGTGTGTGTGTGTGTGTGTGTGTGTGTGTGTGTGCGTTCTTGTCAACTCAGACACTATCTTAATGCATAAATTGTAATTGTATTCTCTTGAATTTAGAGTGTGAACCGTATGACACCTGTGTGTTTGTTTCTCACATTTAGGGCTTACGTAAAAAAACGAAAATAAAAAATAAAACCACACACCAATTATATTTGATATAACGAAGTTCTAAATAAGTTTAGAAATGAACTGGTATTTAATTCGCAATGTAGTATTTTGCAGAAGCACAACTCTTCATGTCTTACCTGTATCCAAAACAGTGACCACAACACACACCAGAGTTTGGTAAATCCATACGTTTATCCTCATGGTTGGGAATTTAGGAGCAGGTTACAATCCGGAGCGTGTGAGTTGAAAGTGACTGTTCGATAGTCTCGGTGGTTTTTTGAAGAGTAGCTGATGACCAGAACAAGTCTTGCCTTCCTCACACAGATGCTACTTTTCCAAGAAACCACACGTCCTCGGTTCAACCCCCTTTTACTTGAGTTTGTTCTCTGTCCTAACAGAGTCTCTCCTCATTTATGTCAAGTCCTGCGGTGTAAGTAGTGCAACTTCCGGATGTTATCTTCAAAATAAAACACGTTCATCGAAAGCATTGTGTACTAAATGTTCTGCATTTTTAGGCTCCATTATAAAAGAACTGTTTGATTACAACTAACATTTGAGCATGTTAGTCATAAAATCTCTGTAACAGGATAAAGCCTTCTTCCATAAATTGGACCTTCTCCTTCTAAGGATACAAAGAAATCAGTCCAGGGGAAGAAAGGCAAGATGATTTTCCTTTTATCATATTTGTATGAGGTTCTACACCTATGAAAACAGTTTTATTGGTATATTGGTACATTCCATTTCTGCACACAGATCTCCCTCTATGCCTTTAAATATTTCACAATTAACTTTAATATAAATGGGGATGTAGAACAATCAATAGTCATTAGAATTCAAAGCCCACCTTGATCTCTTGATGGCCACATGATTACCCTTTTATAGCAGGTGCATAGCACCCTAAACCAAACACAGCTCTCAGAAATAACTGATGGGTAACATAATTGGTGGATCATACTAGGGTTTCCAGGCAGGATGTTTTTTAAAAGATCTTTTGTCACTCTCTCCTCACCCGCCTTACTTTGGCTGAGCTGCAAAGGCAGATGGGATTCCTTATACAGTGCGCCAAAGAGGTCTTGGCGCAAAGTAGTGATTGCATCCTCAGAGGATTAGCCAGTTGCAAAACACCTCATACAGTATGAGACAGAGAGCGCGGGCCTTACGTATATACAAAACAAACAGAAAAGAGACTAGTGTCATGTTTGTGATCAAGACAGATAGACAGACATTTTAAGTCTTGCTGAGAATGAACTCTGGCCAACCAGACTGACAGGTCCCTGACTATCCATCCACTTTTTTCAACTAGTCATATTGATGTCGTGAAGTATAATATTATGGTACAGCATTAATTCATGTGCCCTGTACAGTTACAGAACTGAAACTGAAATGCACAAGGTGAAGTAAACACCAATGAATGCCATGATGCACCACTATACTACATTTTCTTGACACACATCAGCTGCTTTCATAAAACTTAACTCATGACAAAGATGAAAAATGTCTATTGGGGATCGAGGGAATATTTGTCCTGCCGTTAATACAATCCTCAATGGAGAAAGAAGTATGGGGGGAAAATACAGTGCCAAGAGTCTATTAATGGCAGATTCCATTTGCACATCTGAGACTGACCTAGTAAAGCCCCTATAAAGAACCGCAGTGTTTGTACCTCAAGAATACCAAGAGTAAATACTAAACTGAAGCATGTGATTGTATAAGAGCCAATATCTTTGTCACAGGAATATTATAGTGATTATAAGAGTTTAAAAGTGCCATAAAGATACAATAAGGTCACTAAAGTCAACATCAAGCACCACAGACAAAGTATAATTCCCTGTTGGGGCATTATAAGATATTAAAAGGGTGCCTGTGTATTTGTGTGTATGTGGAGCAGCTGGAAGTGATCCTATTTAGGTACCAGTGTACAGGACTTTTGTTGGGCCCTAACCCTCATTTGACAGGAAATCCACACTTCAGCCGTTAACGGGCGGTGGACTTAAAACCCTCCAGAGAGAGCAGCAGAGGAAAAAAGTGGTTTGAGGTAAATGCCAGACGTTCAGCCGTGCTCATTAAGACGCGTGCAGGTCATTTCAATTTGCTTTGGTCCCTTTTCCTCCCTTTGGTCTTAGTGTGTGTGTGTGTGCACAGAAAAGGTCCAGCAGGTGTAGAGGTGTGTGCATGCTCAGAGGGCTGCAAACAGCCGTTTTAGGCCCTGGCAGCATGCAAGGAGGTGCGCTGTGCACCATACATGCATCACACCCACAATGTCAATCAGTGTCAACCCAAAGAAGAAATCCAGACGCTCAGAAAATCTGTCTTGGTGAATTTTTTTTGTAGATTGGTACCTTTTGAACTACAGCTAGCCCAGTCCCATGTGCTTCACAAGCCTCAGGTAAATAAGTTAGGTTTGACAGCTGATTATGCATCGAGGGAGAAGATGTTGGAAATGGGAGTGCTCTTTCATAACAGACCAAAGCAATGGGAGTATTAACTTCCATGATTTATTTATTTTTTTCTCAAACCCCCAAGCCTAAAGAAGTTGTGGATTCCAAAGTGTCACTCATTCTATAGAACTGTTAATTAGAGCATGGGAAGTTTGGTAGTGGAATGATGTAAAAGACTAATGGGCAATTGTATTTAAATAAGATGCAATCAGTGTAACTGACATGTATTTCACCTAGACCTGCCACAATATTGTCCAGTTTCTGAAAAGTATAATCAAAAACTACCTCTAATCAGAACAGCAAACCAATTCCCATGGGATCTCCTGTTAATTTGTGATCAAGCTTAATAAATTCCAGCAGTCAAACATTCATGATCATAACCTTTCTTTGTTTCTGCTGATTACTCCCACTGTTTCAAGATTTTTTGAGAGTAGTCAGAGGTGAGACTAACTGGCAGTGTTAAGAGTTGTGTTGTCAAGACAGGGAAGAATAAAATGAAGTAAAAGTCTATTTCACTGGTTTCAGTGGACGCTATTAATAATCATTAACTAAACTTCATACAGTCAAAAAATGATGACAAAGTCCTTACAACAACACGGACAGTTTTTTTTTTTTTTTTTACAGGGCTTGGCTAATGTTTCTACAGGTGAGCATTACAATATGAGAATGCTTGGATTTTATAAAATTGTTAAGATGCTCTATTTGAATAGACTTGGTTACTCATCTGTGCAAACATCTGTCTATGCCTCATTCCTTTCCTTCTTCATTCATGCTCTCTTCATGCCTACATAAATACACACCTAATTCATAGCCTGCTGAGCCACGTAAAGAAGTGTGGACAGGGGAAGTCAAGGCGAGGAGGAGGTAGTAGTGAGATGGGTAATATTCATCATTAGAGGAAGTAGAGGTGGGTTTTTAAGACTGTCAACTCCCAGGGCTAGAACCTGTCAGCACTCACAAAATCCAGCCTTATTGACTCTTCTTCAGACTTCCTCTTTGCAGCACCATGCCAGTAGCAACACAAGACCGAGTCAAAGATAAACGTTTTACACACATCACATGTGGTAACAGTTGCCAGCCTTTGCTTATCGACATTGTCTGTACTATAGTTGAAGCCATGTGTTTTGTATGTCATGCAGACATTTTAAAAAGTGCATCTGCCCCTGCATTGACTTGGGGCATTATCATTATCGGTTCCAACCATCCACGATGCACAATTTCCCCTTTCCCTCTAATTAATTTACACCCTCGCTACCCAACTAACACCCCCCCCTTCCCGCTTCTCTCCATTCCAGCACATGAAGGAGGCTAATCACTAGTGTGATCTCCACTTTTTCACCTCTGACCCCAACGACACTAGAATAACAACCTCCTTACCAGCCCCCCAACCCCTCGACGCTTTCCCTCCAATTAGGAAGGTGCTTTTTCCCTTGCAGATGACAGATGAGGGGTCAGGGGGTTGTCAGACCCCCTTGCTAGTTTCTCCTCATACCCACTGAGGGATGAAACAGGAGGTCGTCCTTGCCTTCGGGAGTGACAAGAAAAAAGGTTGAGCCCTGGAAGTCATACTGACATAGATAAATGACTAGGCATATTCGAGAAAGTCAAGAAACACAAACAGTAGGAAAAAAAATGCACTTGGAGAGGATGGAAACTAAAACATGTATCTAAGATAATATACTAAGGGAGAATTGTTGTCAAATATGCATAGAAAAATTTAATTAGTAGGCAAAAGTAAATATATATATATATATATATATATATATATATATATATATGTAAAGAAAATAAGGCAGCATTCAAGAAAAAAAAGATCCCCACAGGACTCCAAAATTGTGAAGTGAAAAATAAGAGGTTTGACAAAGAGATAGTGAGTGAATTGAGAGATTGAATGACATGTGGAAAAACAAATGAAATAGAGAACACAGGATGGAAAAAGACAGAGAGAGAGATAAGGCAGTGCTCATTGAGCTAAAACTGCAGCAAGCCTTTTTCCTCTGCTGCAATAAAAGCAGAGCTGCAGTCCAATGAATCAAGGCGTTGGGGGCTTTCCTCTCTCTGTTGTATGTTATGTCCACTGCTAATGGCCAGCAGATGTGGAGGTATTTCACAAGTGTGGCTTTGGAAAACATTCCCGCACATAAATCCAATTAGGTTGAACCCTGCACACGAGTTAGCTAGTGAGTTGGCTAGCATGTTCATGACCGCCCAAATGCTCCGTAGACACAGCTGACTTAAATAATTAAATTTCTCACAGCAGGTAGTAGAAGATGTGTACTAAGTAATAGTTAAAGACTTGATAAGCTTATGTAAACATATGTTCTAATTTGGGATTTTGGTTATTTGGGTTTGTCTGGTTTTGACAATGTGGTAGGTCAGGGTTTTCCTTATTTAGGTAGTCTAAAAATCACTGCTAGACAGTACTGTACAAGAAAAAAAATCCATGGGAACATGTCACAGACTGTTCCTTAATAACAAGTGTTTCGTAGGCAGAACTGGAGAGAAGTAGAGTTTATGTCAGGCCAAAGACATATCATCAGTTGGACTTGCTCCATCTGTCCAGATCACCTGCAGTGGGATCAGATAATGCAAAGTAACTCTGTGCAAAGCTAATATTGCCTGAAGCTGCAGAACTTGAACATCTTTCCTGAGGGAACCATTAAAGCGGAGACCAATAAGCCAGAAAACTTCACCCTCCCAATATCAGCTTTGTGTTTCTGAGAGTACAAAGACTTGTTTGGACAACACACTGGTAGCCAAATGACCTTTGGCTTCTTTCTGCGAGTTCAATAAGGATTTCATTTTATTTGAACAAAGTGTATTTAATCAAAGCATTAGTGTTCAACCGTGCTGAAATGATGTAAGTTAGAAATGTGACATGATTATATAAATATATTGTAATAAATTACACAAAACACACAAAGGCAACATTGCTCATGTAGTGCATGAAACATCCTTTAAATGATGCACCTGTTTCCATTTTCTAAATCAGTCAGATGGGGAAATGTTTTTGTGGTTGCAAAACCATGTTTTAAGTATTTTTCTTTAGAAATCTCCTGTAATGCACTGAGGTTTGACTCTGGCTGACAAGGTTCAAATATGGCTCAATTAATGTTTCCAAAACAGAAAACTCCATCCTTTTTTTATGTATTAGCTATACAATGCATGGATTTGTCACTGGCTGATGCTCTATCTGTTCAGCAGCTTTCATCACTACCAGTGCAAAAAGAGGGAACGAAGGAGAGAGAGAGAGAGAGAGAGAGAGAGAGAGAGAGAGAGAGAGAGAGAGAGAGAGAGAGAGAGAGAGAGAGAGAGAGAGAGAGAGAGAGAGAGAATGAGATGAACAAAACACAAAACATGCAACACAACACCCTTAGCAGAGGGGACTTGATATGTGTCAAAAAACACTGATACTTGCAAACCATTTGTGAACTCTGGACACAGAATGTTACAAATCAATCTTGTCATCTTCACAACACACCTCTACATCGACATTGGACAACTTCAAAAGGAAATCCTTCGATTCATTTGTTGGGTAAAGTTGCTTTTACTGGATCATCCATCCTTCTCAGGATCCCTAAGATGACATTTAGACTTGACCATGGTTAGTAAATAGTAAAAGATAATGGTCATGGTTTACATGACACAGACACACACAATGTGACCAAGAGTCAGCAGTGAGGAGCCTACTGTGTCTGGATCATGAGCTATTGTTTCTAGTGTGGCAGCTGCTGCATGCTTGTCTGGCACCTCATTCGCTGCTAACTGGCTCCACGTGTGTAAAAAGACAGCTCCAGATACATTACTTGTACTTTCTACACACTTCACGCACGCACGCACGCATGCACACACACACACACACACACACACACACAGATATGAATTGTAACACACACTGAGGTCCACTTACAGGAATGAAAGTACACTTCGCCACACGCCACAGACAGACACACGTGGTTGCACACACATTCACTAATCTCTTGGCTTTAGTGGCACAGCAGGAGTGCAGTGGTCTTGTGTGGCTTTATTAACTAGGGTGGGGAGAACAGAGGTGAGATGGTAAAGCCAAGGATAGAGAGATGGAGGGAGGGGGACAGAGAGGACAGAATGGGTGGGGGTAGATGGAGGGAGTCCCACCAGGTGCTAATAGATTTCCTGCAGCTTTGAAACGTGTGCTTGTGCTGGTCCCCTGGAATGGAGTCAGGTTTCATCTGTGGCAAATTACCCAGACCGAGGTTTGACCTCCCTTCAACACAAACCCCAGACACACGCCTGCGACACACTTAACAAGTGGGACAGACATTTGTGCACACCCACCTAGAGTTATGCCTGCAAGGAATGAACTTACATCATCACAGGTGACATTTTTTAACAAATTCATATTTATGTACCCAAACTGCTCTTAGGTTCAACATTTGGGATGAGGTGATTGATACGAAAAAGTAACTGAAGGATGTTTATCGTAGCTTTGCATAAACACTGGAGGCAAGAAAACACATGGAGTGGCTCCACTCTGGCAGCTCAATGAGGATGTTCTAAGGCACCGCAATGGTTTAAGCTATAAGCATGCCCACATTGTGTACAAAGTCATATGGCAATCACTTTAATAGCTGTAGACACATTTAAATCAAAACCAAGGTAGAGAGTCGATGATGTATCAGCATGGTCACAGCTGCAATGCAGTGAATACATTTAAAACTAACCAAACATGCATTTTTATTTAACTTTTTTCATTTGACTTGGATGTTTAGTGGTTTTAAACATCTCTCTGACATCAAACCATCTCAGACTTGTGCTCATCCAACATAACTGCACACCCAGGCTACCCTCAATTAAATGTAAGAAAAAAAAATCACAAACAGATATTTTAAGGAAAACATCACAAAAATTTGATGTATTTTATTTCTATGAAATATCTTTTATGCATACATATGAATAGACAGCTTTATATCTGTAATATATAGAGACAACAGACAGACATGTTAAGTTAAAAATAAGACTAATGGTCTTGTATCTCAACAGTATGTTCTGTCAAGAAACATGAACAACTTGAATTTGTCAGTTTGTCAGGTTCTGCCACTATGTTAGAGTCCTGTGGTCTGGATGAAAGAGATCAATGTCTTAATAGAGGTGAGTGGTACTTTTACGTGAGGATAACTTAACGACTTAAATGAAAGTCAAATACTGTATTTAAATGAAGTCAGTAGCAACTGTATTGATAACACCAACCATTTCCATGTTATACGCTATTCAAATATAACCCAATGTG
This sequence comes from Siphamia tubifer, assembly GCA_020466265.1. Lineage (NCBI taxonomy): Eukaryota > Metazoa > Chordata > Actinopteri > Kurtiformes > Apogonidae > Siphamia > Siphamia tubifer. Next base: position 31,217,610 of record CM035794.1, on the reverse strand, counting down.
AGTAAAGCTACATTTCTAATATTAAAAAATAAAAAAAATCTCAATATAGTGAACTTTGTAGACATTCTCCTGAGGAAGCTACAGATAAAATTTGAAATTAATCCAATCATTAGATTCACTCTAAATGTTTGAAGAAACTACTAATGAAGATGGCGACAAAGATGACACTAAACATACCATCTTCACACTAGCTCACGGTCTAATGGCCTAAAAACGTATTTAAAATGCTTATTACAATATATTATATACACAAAATTAGCTCACTAAAAAGTATTAAAAAACCCCACAAGTCCTGAAACCATAAAGTGTTCCTCACAGTAGGGCATTAAATAAAATGTTGACTAGTCGACATATCGACTTTCGTAGCACAAGTCGACTTAAATTTGGAGGAGTCGACAAGTCGCATGTTATTCTTTCTTGCCCTGCCTCCTCTCTCTCTCGCTCGCTCAGGCGCGTGCTCGCGCATAAACACAGACCAGACGTAAACAAGACACCTGCAGGTAAGACAGTTGTGGTGGGCTAACAAAACACACATCACATGTGTGGAAATACTTAATTTTAGATGAAAAAAACAGCGCAGCCATCTGAAGAAATTTGCTTTAGCAGGTTAGCTAGCATTTGCAGGTTAGCTAGCATTTGCTAGCTAACCTGTGTGATAAGTAGCGCTGCATTAAGACAACACGCTCTTTTTTCTCCAAACACATGATATGGACAGTGTTGTGTTCCTCTTATTGGCCTTAAACTTATTACACGTAATATAAAAAGTGAGGACGTGTGACAGACGTGTGGACAGTCCAGTTTTAGAGCCGTGGGTCCAGACCAAATGCAGACATATGTTCACCTACTGATGTGCAGTTAAATTTAACAGAAAACTCTTTGCTAACGTTAGCCTTTGTTTTGTTGAAGTTAAGTGCTGTTTGTGTCAGTGGACATTGTTACTTTGCACTGAACTTTAATACAAGTTGCTCATTATTGGACAGACATGTGTCCTTGTTTTTTGTTTTGTTTTTTTAGCGTGTGTCTGTTGTTTCTCCGCTGACAATATGACGTCATCACGACCAAGTCAACGCAACTCGACTTTATTGACAAATAAGTCGACTTGAAAAAAACTGAAGTCGTTAATGCCCTACCTCACAGACTTACAGTTCACTAATTATGCATTAACACACATTTGGACTCACCACATCAGAGTTCTTGTAACACACACATTGGCTCAGTGCACGCAACCCTTTGATAGTTATGGGATAGGTGCTGCAGTGGCCTGTTGGATGCTTGTAATTTCTCCCACTCCTTATGTGTCATGAGTGTGTTTGTGGGTGGGTAGTACATACACAAGACAAGGGTAAGAAAATTAGTCAGAGAAGGAACGGTTGCTTGGGGATGTAGAGTAGAAGTCCATAGTTTTTGCTTGTATTCTTATGTGTGTGTGTGTGTGTGTGTGTGTGTGTGTGCGTGTGTGCGTGTGTGCGTGTATTCCTATCTTTATGGGGACATAAAGTTACACCATGGGGACCTCTGACACTATGGGGACCAACATTCAGGTCTCCACAAGGGTTAAATATAAATAAAGGTCTCCACTAGTAAAATAGAAATGATGTGGCCCTATAAATATACTAACTTGTTTCTTTCCAGAAGTCCTCATAAAGCATGAGAGAAACAAGTGTAAAGTGAAACATGTATTTTTCAAAGGTTTGAAGATGCTTTTACTTTTTTTAATTTAAAATGTATTTATTTTTTCTGTATTTTTTTTTATTTCTTTCATTTTTATAAAAATAGTATTATTATTAATTTTTAAAATTAATATTTATGACCTCCGCCAAGGAGGTTATTTTTTGGCAGAGTTTGTTTCTTTGTCTGATAGTTAGCAAAATAACTTATGGATAGATTTTGATGACATTTTCACAGTAGGTTGGTAATGGGGAGATCTAGATATAATTAGATTTTAGTGGTGATCTGGGGGGGGGTGTCAAGATATCTAAAAAACATATGGATGGATTTTGATGAAATCTTCAGGATGTGTTGGGAGTGTCATCAGGAACAAATGAGGACACTTTGGTGGTGATCTGGGGGGGGGGGGTTACCTTGGCAGAGGTCTGCGCTCTCTGAGTGGTTTCCTAGTTTATTTTACTTTAATTTTAAAAAAGTGGTGCAGTGGTTAGCACTCGTGCCTCACAGCAAGAAGGACCCTGGTTCTATTCCCACACCAGACCTTTCTGTGTGGAGTTTACATATTTCTCCTCATGTCTGCGTGGGTTTCCTCCCACCATCCAAACACATGCACTGATAGGTTAATTGGTTAATCTAAATTGTCCACAGGTGTGAATGTGAGAGTGATTGTCTATATATGTTCAGCCCCGAGATGAACTGGAGACTCATACAGGGTGTACCCCACCTTCACCCATTGTAACTGGATTAGGCCCCCAGTGACCCTAGTGAGGATAAAGCAGGTTCAGATGACGAGAGTAAAAAAAAGAAAAAAAAAGAAGAAGAATATGTGTTTACACTCACTATCCAATGGCTACTTGGTTATAAACTTGGTCCTCATAAGACATATAAATGAGTATGTGTGTGTGTGTGTGGGGCCTTGTAGGAATGCGTGGATCTGCTTATTGCTCCAACTGTGGGATGCAGCTAAAGTTTGGCCACAGTAAACAGGGCTTAACGTGTCAGAGAATCTTTAAAAGAGTAATTTTCTGCTTGTGCCAGGGCTTGGCGAGTTATCACACATGGTCTTATTACATGCTGACAAAATGCTGACTTGCTCTCCTGATCAGACACCTGGGGCAAAGGAAATAACTCACACTCTACCAGTGTAAAAGATGTCTGCCTGACTTCTCATGTCTTTGTTATGTAACTGATTTCTATCAGCTCTATCTGTGTGTGTGCATTTCTTAAAGACTCACTGCAACTGTTTGTCAGACAGTGTTAGTCATTACTCGTCAGTTTGCGTGTGGATCTGTCACTTTTTACTGTGGATGGTATCAAAGTCATGGATTTGGTCTGTTGGTCAGTTTGTCAGCTATTGGAGATGAAACAATACACAGCATGGGCCAGATGCTGACAAAGCCGTGACGATTAAATGGACTCTTTATTGACTCAGTTTGCGTGACTGATTCATGCTCCTTCTTAGCTTTGTCACAAATGACTCCTATCAACAAAACAGCAATCACTTTTAATAGCCATCTTACTTAAATTACAAGGAAAGTCATATTTTTTCATTTAGCTGTACTAAACACCACCATGTAGATCCTTTTAGTAATAATAATATTTAACCGTGAAGTGAATGAGGTTTTGTTTGAACATTAAACATACATTAATTAAAACCATTCTCTTTAACTTTGATGAGTGATGCCTTTTATAAAACTCCTCTACAAGACTGAATGAACACAGTAGTAGTACGTTTTCCTGAGTTTTTGGACTGTTCCATACTTTGTCCAGGCACCATTTATTAAAGTTTCAACACTGTGTCTTTTTCAGCTTAAGTCTGTCTGCAAAGTTTGGAAAGTGCTTGTGTGTTTCTCTTCCCTGCTCTCCTCTCCCCTGAGATAAGGACCACTCATATTTCCAGTCAAGGACAGCTGATACAAAACCGTGGGTGATGCTGATGATTTGAAAACCACATCAAACCTCTGGTGCTGGTCACTGCATGGCCCAGTGAAAGAGGCCGTCTAACATCTGCCCAAGGCGTTTTTCTGTTTTTCCTGATACAGCTGGGGCTGGCACTTTAGTCTCACTTTCTCTGCGGCCAAAAAACATGAAAGGTACATGAAAAGTCAATGCTACCAGACTGCAGCAATTACAACAAAGCAAGCACATAAATGACCTGCAGATGAGTCACAAAGTAACAGTGAAGTGGTGTGCAGACAATAGAGCAGGTGGAGGATATTTGGAAGTCAAGCTTTTTCGGAAAGACTAAGGAATAGCTTTGACTTGCCAAAGCCGTTGTGTAAACCTCCGGTTTTTAAGATTTTTTTTCTCCCAGGCCATGTAATTTTCAAAGGAAGTCCATATATGGCTCCGTATATTGGGAGGACAACAGGTTTTGTCCTCATACAAAGCCTGTTGTCTGTGGGCGACAACAGGTTTTGTGTGGAGATTCTTCAGAAATCCCATATGAGCCATACTGTAAGAGTATTTCCATGAAATGGAAGAAGACAGAATGCAGAAATCAGAGAAACACCAATGTCAGCACCAACTGAAAAGAGAAAGTGAAAATGTTTTAAGTGCATGCATGTAGGTCGTAAGCTACAAATACAGAAATAAATATAAGGGTGAACTATAATGACGTTTGCCTTCTATATGTTATATAGCACATGACAAACCAGATATGATTTTACCATTTTATTTCCCATTGAAAACCATTCATTAATTTTCCAATTTCAGGCCCCATGAGCCTCCCGGGAAGGGGCGGAGACTTAAGCTCCTCATTCTCCGCACTAGATGTTGATTGACCAATCATAGCGCAGCAAGGGTTCGACAGTGGGAGGGGGTTCTGTGTCTGTCAGCGGCGGGAAGATCAAAAGTCAGTCAGTTAAATCACACAACTTTTCAGTGCATTTCCTTGTGTAGAGATAAAAAGAAATATTTAGAATTTAAAATGAGTGAGGGCCAAAGAAAAAGGAATAGTGTCTGGATCCACTCTAATCGAGGGGGTAGACCAAGGTAAAATGCTGGGGACTCAGTTTAAGCCTAAAAAACTTTTTTTAAAAAAGAGCCAAAGAGCCAGTTTTTTGAAGGATCTTTGAAAGAAGTGAGCCATAATGATCAGAATCCCCCAAAAGAGCCAATAATCACATCTGTAGCTGGTGGGTCAAATCCCACTCTGTCCTAGTCTGTCCGCTGTGTCCTTGAACAAAACACGTCACCGTCATTGCTGCCAGTGTCACTTACACTGGTGTATGAATGTGTATAAATGTTCGGTGGTGGTCAGTAGGTGTGACTTGGCAGCCATGTTTCTGTCAGTCTGCGCCAGGACAACTGTGGATACATATGTAGTTTACCACCACTAGAGGGAGAATGTGAGAGTGAATGAATAATGGATCAAGGATGTAAGGCACTTTGGGTGTTTAGAAAAGTGCTAGAGAAATCGAATCCTTTATTATTATTACGATTATTATTATTATTATTATTACTATTATTACCTCCACCTTGTGAGTTTGTCTGTCTGTCTTTTAGTTAATAAGATAACTAAAAAAGTTATGGACAGATCTCGATGAAATTTACACGGTAGGTTGGTAATGGGGAGATCTGGAAATGATTAGATTTTGGTAGTGATGGGGGGGGTGTCAAGATAACTAAAGAAGTGATGGACGGATTTTGATGACATTTTCAGGATGTGTTGGGAGTGTCACAAGGAACAAATTATTAAATATTGGTGGTGATCTGGAAGAGATCCTGGATTCTGGAACACTTTGAAATTTATTTTGCATTTACCACGATGTAAAATTTCAAAGTGATCAAGTATCCAGGATCTCTTCCAGATCACCACCAAAATGTAATCATTTGTTCCTTGTGACACTCCCACCACATCCTGAAAATGCAACCAGCCCACTTCAACAGTGATTCGAGAGACATAGCTAACGTAGTTTACGCACCTAATGCTACCTTACGGAATAGTGGATTAAAAACCAGACTTTGAAATGAAGTATTAGCTGCAGCTCTTGCATTTGTGGGATAACGAAGTCCCCTTCTGTGCAGAAAAAAACATTCCTTTTCCTTCTCCATGGGTTGCAGGTTTGGCACTGACACCACCAATCCCTGGTTCTTCTGTCCTGCCTTTCTGCAGCAGCTTCAGCGGTGGCTGCCTCTACAGACATGCTATCTCGTTCCACGCTTTGTAAATCCATCTCTTCAATTCTTTGTCTGTATACTCTGGCTTGTACAGGTATGGTTCATTGGAAAAATGCAATTGCTCCTCCTCCTCATCAAAACAATGGGGTTCACCAAACATTTCCATACTTTGACCAGGTTCTGTGTGCTCACATAGCTATGACAGTTGCACGTAAACAAACTAAGTAGAGCCGGTAAGTTTGGTGTTAGGCGATATCAATTCACAGCAGCCAAGCTTTCAAACAGGAAGTATTGTTGGCAGGTGTACACTAATACACAGCAGAATAACAGTTCAACTTAGAAAAGTAGTCAATCATCTTCAGCCCTTCAGGCATATTTATTAAATGACAAACAAACGCTGCTCTTGACGAGCCACCACGTCGGAGAGAATGAAGAGAAATCACCAGGGGGAACAGTCAGTTTTATATGTGGTGTGATGTCACATAATATTTGACCTTACACAGAAAAATCAGTAACATCCTCTTGTGGTGTGGAATCAGTATGTACAGGATACATCTCAGTCATACACATTATGTCAACAAGTATGAATAGCTGTTAGTGGTTAAACAAATGCAAGGTTATTTTAACTCCTAAATCACTTTATCTATACAAACATGTACATCCATAGCCTGATATAATAACTGATTTGTTTTGGGTGCTTTGAGGATTGGGTATGGCTGTTTTAGTGGACAGCTACCATTCACTTTTGCTAGCCTAGCAACAGCCACCTATGATTTTAAAAAGACTGCGTAAAATTGAAAAAAACATCTCTACACACTTCCTACACTCTGGCTCACTCAGAAAATAGGTCTGGTGTCAAAGATTCTTGATCGTCACTTTAAAACATCCATCTCTTTTCTGAACTGCTTGCTTCGTGTCAGAGCTAATCACAGCTACCTATGGATAAAGTTGGGGTACACTCTGGATGGGTTACCACTTCATTGGGCGGTAAATATACACTATACAGATGAACAACCATTCACCTGCATATGTCCACCTACTGCATGGGTGATTATAACCAGTTCATTTAACTAGTTAACTTACAGGTAGGGGATCATGTACCACCATATGTCACTTAAAACAGTGATTAGAAAATTGTCTTTGACTTTTATCTCGCCGAAAATACTTCAGAACATTGTTCAACCTTTATTTCAACTTCAACACTTGAAATACATTTAAAAAAATGTTGATTGATGATACTCAAAATTAAGTTCTACATATGAAATGTGTTGCATTCTACTTGAAACCAAGTCTTCCAGTGCATAACAGTATGGGGTCTTGGCTACTACATTTTCCATTTCAAGATGCTCCACACATTTTCTGTTGGGGGCAAGTAGGGACTGCATCAAGCCTGTTCAGCATCCATAGTCTCTTTTTCCTCAGCCATGTATTTATTACACTATTTGTGCAGAATGTGGTTTTGAATGATCTGGTTAAAATATGCAAAGACATTCCTGCAAAAGTTGCTTTGTGAATCCAGTGTGTTTTGCTCCAAAATCTCACAGGCTTTGACAGCATTAAAGGTGTCATTACAGATGTACCTACAAAAGACCTTTACAAAGGACAGTGACACTACCCATGACCATACCTGCCAACATTTGAGTAGCAGAATCCAGGAGATTTTTGGTGGGTGTTACATTTTCAGGAGACACAAGAGAGCAAATGTTGTTTTTATGATTATAAATGATGGTAAAGTGGTATGTCATTAGTTTCCAGTGCACGATTAAATACTCTAACACTGTATTTATCCAGAAATGTAATTTTATTTTTCAATGTATGGCATGTATTTTTAAATTCACATGAACTTTATTCATTTATTCTTACATTAATCACACACACACACACACACACACACACTTCCAAAAGTGAACATTGTCCGGTCCCTGCTTCTACTTCACCTTTTCCTGGCCGCTGGAAGTATTGGCACCAAAGCATGATGAATAAAAAATATGATTGATGAATGAAATAGCTAAATCCTCCGTATTATTTCAGCTAGCTAGCTAAGCTGATGTTGTCTGATGTTGCATGAGTCTATTGAGACCAATGAAATTAGTTCGAGGTGTGGTAAATGTACATAAATCAGTCGCCATCCTAGGACAAAAAAAGATTTAGCATCCGGGGGAAAAGTTTCAACCTGAGCACAGATCAACTACGCATCTGTGAGTTGTCAGATAGTCAACAAATGACATGTATACGTTCCATACATGATCTGTGTCAACTGGAGAACATCTGCCAAATGATAGGTCTTCAGATTTTGTTTTTGACGTTCAGACCTAATAAATTATGGGAGATTACCGGGAGAAATTACAAAACAGGAGAGGGGCGAGAGATGGGTCTGTGGGAAAAATGGGAGTGTGGGCAGCTATGGTGATGAGTATGATGGACCCTGGTGTGTTCTATCCCAAATGTCTTCAAGATAGTAACATTTACATTGATGTAACTTCAAATGTAGCTTAAACAAGGTTTGTGTAAACCTGATCGAATATGGTTCTAACCACTATGCAGTGTCATCTGAGGGATCAGAGATCACAAATGTTCAGCTCAGGCTTCATGCACTACAGAGAGTGAATTACCACAATCCTTTCCAGCTTTATTTGAGGAACATTGTTATTAAACATTTCATGTATTTCTTGACCCAGGCCCAACATTTTTGGAATAAGCTGCAGACCTGAATGGAAGAAATGAATGTATAATTAATCATAAACTTCCAAAGAACTTTTTTTTTTCTGATTAGAGGTTGTAAATTCACTTCAGTCACTATAGATTTCATGCATGCTTTTCAACTCGCATCTCTGCCTTGTAGCTGACAAAATTAATTTAATCATGTTATCAGATTTGCATTGATAAAAGCAAACCTTATGTCACATCAGCAGCTCAACTCAGAGTAGGGAAGATATTATACTTTGTGTTGTTGGATGATGAATCTGCAGTATAAGGTGTTTTCTTGGTCACTTATATATTTTGTGAATCCTGCATGTTACCTGGAGCTGCTTAGCTTATATGCATGATGAAAGAATGCCATACTTTTACTATCATCTCCTTCATCGTAATCTAATATCTAAAAAAAAAAAAAAAAAAAAAAAAAAAAAAAAAAAGTAGTTGCATGCAGTGGACTGCTGACCCTCAGGGTACAGACTTTATGAAGAGAGGCACAGTAAAAGAATACATTCTGTGTGGGAGCAAAATATATGCTAAACATATCAATCTCAGGTTCCCTGAAATGAGATCCCTTTGAGTCTAATAAGTATCACAAGATATTTATTACAGCACTTGTGACTGGGTTTTGAATTGGTGCCAAACAATTGCTTTTATGAGGTGTTTGAAATGTTTAAATGAAGGGGCACGGACCTCGTTTGGGTTTGGGGTGGTTACAGATGTCCCTCCTGAACACAAAGTTATAGTGACAACCTTGAAAATTACACAGAAGATCTGAAAGACAGGAGATGTGGAAATCAACCAAACCGCAACAATGCCTTGGTGGTCTTATTCTTGCGCTTTGTTGTTGGTTGCAGATTCTAAATGCTGTTTTTGTCCAGCCACAGCCCACAAAGTTGACTTTCTTCCCAAAAGGCATATGCCTATAGCATAATTTGGAGTCTGTACAAACACAAACTCTTTTCGTGGCAGTGAACTGAACTGTATCTATGGGACAGTACACTAAACGGAAATCCAGAATGAGCCATAATGTAAGATCATTTCCACAAAAATAGGAGGGGAGAATTCAGACGCAGTATCTTCTTCATCTCATACAGTGAAGAATGCCTGAGTAAGCACTGAGAGAGGGAAAGAGGGAGAGAAGGGTCTGGGGCAGCACATGCAGGAGGACGTGCATGTAAATAAAGTGGTAAGCTACAGTATGTGGCCTTTTCTCTTCCCGTGAATGGAATCACATTTTCCAAGGCTCTTCAAACTTCACTACGCAAACTACATGTGACTCCATCTCCATAGAAGTTGGAAAGCACATTTTGGAAAAACAAATCCACTGGTGTAATAAGAGGACTGTTAATACTTAGAAATGTAATTACTTACATAAGAACCTTTTCATATTTACACTACATGCTGTTTACTTACAGGACTTCCAGCCAGATATCATTCAGTAACAGAGAGACACAAGCCTAAAGATTTAGGGTAATAATCAAAAACACAACAGGAGTGACCCCTCTGTGTAAACTGTCTAGGCCATCTTGTTGCCAGACATGAAATCCAGAGGCCCTGGCAGGAAGTCCAGAGTGAGCTGTTGACATCGCAACTCATCCATGACAGACAAGGAATAACACTTTTGGAAAGGAAAAGTTTAGAGAAATCCAAGAAACTGAAAGACAGGGAGTTGTCACTGGAAAACATAGTTTCAGCATGATTAATCTTTCACATAATATTCATTCAAGGACCACTTTTAAATTAAAAAGCACATTGTGAAAAAAAATATGCTAAGGATGTACAGTATTACTGTATATGAGTGCCTGTTAAATAAGAGTCAAGCCACGATTTAAAAAAATTATTTCTTCAGTGGTTATCAAAAGTCATTCACCTGAAAAAGCAGTTTCAGAACATTTTGGTTGTAATCAATTTCTGTCACTGGGTCTAATTTCACATTATTGGTCTCTATATAGTCGTTCTCCAGATGTGCTACTAACAATAAAAGCCACTTTTATTTAAAATAAATACTTAAGACATTGTAATTGGCCTCATGTAAAATGTCCCTAAGCACCTGAGGGATTTCAGTTTTTTTCTTCATGGGCTAGTAAGGTACCATACAGATCTAGGGTTAGTTTTTAATGTCCATAATAAAGAGTAAAATGAGCCTGTAGTTTGTCTTTGGGGGGCAGTGACGAATAGTGGCTCTAAGAATCTGGACTTGAGCGCAGCTGGTTTCAGGTTCAAGTGTAAAGTGGTCTGCACTAATGAGAAAGTCACTTACCATTTGATCAACATGCAATAGGGAAAAGAGAAATGATTGTAAATTTATGACCAGAGGCACTGTTTGGGTCATTGTTAATGGACGTGTCCTTGAGCCAAATTCAATGTTGTAGAGAGATGTGGCTGGACCTACGCCTTCCTCATTTCTTTTCCAGGACATTGTTGATGTTGGCCACATGTCAGTTTCTGATGTTGGCTAGACACTGGGAGAGCAGACTCAGGGTGCTTCCTTCTCATTCTCACACACGTTTGGATGGGAAATTCATCTTGGCAATGTGACAGAAGTTACTAACCGCAATCTGATCCTGTCAGTGTAGAAAAAAAAAAAAGAAAAAAAAAGAAATATTTTGCGAGAGAAGCACATTAGCCAGAACTCTAAACGCAAACCAACAAATAGTAATCATAAACTTTTATTCTGAATATACCTTATTTTCACAACACATTATTCCTTCCCAGGATCATAAATATTGTTCTTTTCTTCTTTTTGTGAAGAATCACATCAGTTTTTGTACAAATTGTTACATGACTGATTCTGGAGAATCAAATTCCGATAGTTTCAACATATTAAAGCACAATCAAGGGAAACTGACAAAGAGGCCCACGGAGAAGTCTGGTTGTCTCGATGGAGACTTTCATCAGGAGCCGTCTTTCAACCCAAAGGCAGAGAGCGATTGACTGACACGCCTGCCAATCGTCTGCCAACAGTGGCATCAAAGTAACAGACACTAAATAAACACACGCTAAGCAATCTTCAAGGTTTCAGAAATAAAAAGGCAAACCCACACAAGTCATATAAAGAGCACCAACAGAATCAAAAACACTTCATATCACATCAAAAGTACATTATTCCTGAGGTGACAGCATCTGATTGCAGCACTTAAGATCAGAATGGAACATTGGGGCGACTATGGAGCACAGGTTTATATTCTATTGTTTTGTCTGCATTTCCAAAAAGTTCAAAAATGACTGTTTAGGCAGTGAGGACACACACCTAACATCTGTTCAACCATTGTGGATCTATGGAAATTAAAAAAAACCATACCAGTTTTGTTGCATGTTTGACCTCTTTACACTGGAAAAAAATACCCTTCAAAAAAAAAAAAATAAAAAATAAAAAATACAATATATATTAATATTTTTGCTTAAATTAATCCAAATAAATAAATCTGCCAATGGAACAAGTGAAAATTATATTTGTAAGATTTTTTGAAATGAGATTTTCCAGATCTATTGTGTAAAATCAGTTCTTATATCTCACTAAAAGGTTCAGATGATTATGTCTTATTTTAAGTGTGATGAAATATTTGGACTAAAAATGAGAAAAATACTCTTGGTAAGATTTAGATTTAGATGATTTCTGAGGATTGATTGCCACTGATTTTAGTAGCAGCCAGATTAAACACCACCTGACAGATTTTACAATTGTTCAGTTTCACTGTTTTCATTCACTGTTTGGCAGCTATTCTGACAAATACAAAAAACATAGCAGAGAAATTGGCTCTAACCTATCATGCCGAGAAGTAAATAAACACAAAAACACAACTCCTAATTAATAGTTCTTTCTTGAATTTGGCTGGGTCAGTAAATGTCACCATTTCAGTCACATTTCCATCTTAGACAGTGTAATGTTTAAGTGTTCACATCAGAGGTGGAAGTAACTACGTAGAAGTACTTACTTTACTGTAAGTACATTTTTTTTTAGGTATCTGTACTATTTTTCTGGCAACTTTTTACTTTTACTCCCTACATTTTTGCATAAATATCTGTAATTTATACTCTTTATATTCTCAGAATGGACTTTTTACTTTTTCAAATTAAACAGATGATAAATCACTTAAGAGAGAAAATCAAGACTGACTTTATATATTATAGTTATATGACTATTATCTCACAATGTTGACTTTTTAACCTCATAATTTTGACATTTTATTTCACAATTTTCAAAAAACATATCTCACAATTTTGTTTTTTTTTTTCTCTTAACATTATGCATTTTTTAAAAATCTCATATTTAGAAATATTTTTTTAATCTCATGACTTTTTATCTCAATGTTCTGCACAAACCTACAAAACTGGGTAATTCTGACCTGACCAAACACATTATCTATGCAATTACTCACTTTTAAAGGTTTATTTTGAGTACTTTTGGAACTTTTCAGATTTTTTCCCTGGTTAAATAAGTATTATTGTGTTCATGGCAAAAAAAAGGCAATTTTACTTTTTTACTTTTGTATTTTATTACAATTGTGAAATTGTATAGATTTGTTTTACTTTTACTTAAGTAAAGGACTTGAATCAGTACTTCGACTTTTACCAAAGTATTTTTCCCCCACACAAGTAGCTGTACTTCTACTTAAGTACAGAATGTCAGTACTTTGATATATCACATTATTTGCACAAAAATAAGTTAGTTTTAATTAAATATGCTAACACATGCAAATCACCGGTATGATCTTTAGATTTTTTTATTTAGTAAAATAGCATTGTATATGGTTTGAACCAATTACACAGATACAACACTGGTGCAACATCATGATGCACAGTCAGGTTCATTTTCCAGCAGACTCAGACCAGGGTGAAGCCAAATGCTGTCTCCCCAAGACAAAGGCAGTAATAGCTGATCATACCTTATATCATGAACAAATGCCAGACACCCACAATATTATGCCTCCCAACATTACACACTAAAGCAGGAGCATACCAGATACAGGTTTTTTTTTTTTTTTTTCAAACTGTCAGCCACTACCATGCAGCACAGGGGAAACAATTTATGTGACTTACATGTTGCCTTAACATTGCATAAATGTTATATTATAATAATAGGTTTCTCTACAAGAGTATAAGAGAGTCCTATATGGCACTTGATATTTGTGTATTAGTGAGTGAAGAGCATACAGTAAATACCATTGTTAGTTTCACCACATTGTTTTTGTTAGAATGTTATAGTTAAAGACAGAGGAAAAAGTGCACCTCACACACCTTATTAAGTTTCGCTACAAAATCTGAGAAAACCATCTGGATGAAGAGGCCTTCAATTATCTGACTTTAAAAAAAGTTAAAAACTGATTTATTGAGTGTGAATGTCATTGTAATGTTGTGAATGTCATAATAATAAATAAACATTACACAACTTAATCATGTGGTTTTTAACTATGCATTCCCCTTCAAATATGTGTTATGTAAGACTTGATATACTGCATAGCAATTTAATTCAACAATGGACTTGAAATTTGTAGAGTGGTTAACAATAAATCAGTAAGACTATGGTCAATTGTGAATATCAGTATATTTTTACTTTTCCAGGAGCTAATGAGGTATTACACATGACGCTCATATGAATGGTGAGTGTCATTTTATCTTGAACCAAACATAGCTCAGTAATGATCACATTGTATGACATTGATTTTCACAGGTGACGGTGCCAAACAAAAAATGTTCAGCTGTTTTTCAGTAAAATGACATTTTAGAAATCAAAGCCAGTTTTTTTTTTAACCATAAAGCCAGGTTTATAGGATTCTGTGTATTTCAATGAGCATGTTCTAATTCTTAAAATTATGTAAATACATACATAAACAAGAAATACACCATGTCCACATTTTCAATATTGCATCTCCAACACAGATTCTGTTTTTTTTTAATGTAATCCTTGCTGAGTTGAGCACTACATTGACAGTTAACTGCTTCAAGAGTCCAGGTTTGGTCCTGTGAAATATTATTAGTATTTTGGCAGATTTTTTTTTCTTTTCTGCAGCAGTAGTTTGGCTGACTAGTGCATTTTAGAAAATCTTCACTGCAGTCTGGGACAAAAACATGAAACTATTTTAGTTTTTCTATATTAATAAATCTAACTAATGCAAAAGAAGGCACATGAAATGAAACAAGCTGAACATATTACAAGAAAATAAAAACCAGTAACAAAGAGAAGAATCACTTTGATACGATCATAAAGCGATTTATCCTCATTGGTAACATTATACAATTTAATGACCTGAACGGAAAAACCTCTTTAAATAGAACAATTGAGGCTGAGTATGATTATCAAGCTTTAAAGACAAAAAAAAACCTGCAGAACTAATGTCAAATGTTTCTACTTTGAACTACAGTTGTAGTTCAGACAGTAGTAATTTAATTCAATAGTGACAGCAGTGAATACACATGTACTGTTTTTCTTTTTTGTTGCCAAATATGTTGGATAGAAATTAAATATCCCCACATACTTCTTCATCAACAGTGGCAGTAAGATAAAACAGTATCACGACACTCTAATGCTTTGTTTAAATACTAGCAAATACTACACCCCCCTTTTTCCAGTCAGTAGCTACAGCCTAGAATGTTAAAAGGGTCCACTCAGTCGCACAGTCCACATGGCACTAGAGAGTTTGTCCACTGAACGACACATCAGACCAGAGCCAGGATCATCCTGTTTGGTTAATGCTTGCTATGGCAATAAAGTTGAAATTGGACTTATCCAAAACCAAGATAGAAAAAAAAAAAACAGACACAACTACCAATCCTGAACAGGGCAGAGGATTTTAAACTCCAAACATAAAAAGCAAGTGCCCTGTGGCAGTGAGACGATTCATTTCTGTGCAGAAATGTAACAGTGAACATGATTTCTGCACTGCCAATAGAGTATGTACATAAACATTGGGATTTAATTAAAGAGAACAAATCTGGCAAACTTTCCAAGACACTAGATACTTTTTTTTAAGGAAGTACCATCTAAAAATTAGATACAGTTAATTCCAGCTACCCTACAGAGGCAAATGAAGGGTAAAAGCGTGTGATGTAACAATTTGGCATCCTTTACTGCAATCTAAGCTGAAATCGTAACTACAAAACAATAAAAGACCTAATGACTAGCCACTGCAAATCGACTGATTATAACGTAAACGGTTGCAGTTGGCAACGCTGTTTCTGGCAGTGTTGAATGAAATAGCTCAACATCTCCACTACACAGCATGTCCCACAAGTGTAATTGAAACATCCTATTTATACTGTAAGGCAGTCCCATCTCTTTTATGGTGATATCAAGTCTGATCATGTAGCCAACCAACAATTAATCTCTCAATTTTTCTAATCTCAGCTGGCAGGGACCAAGGATGAAGGACAGCTGTAGGTCAAGTTCTTGCTCATCAAATCTTCCGATATGTATTTCTCATTTTTATACTCACTTCTGGCCAAGAAAATAAATACATAAATAAATAAATAAATGAATGAATAAAATCTGATGACCCCCCCCCCCCTCACCCAAACAAAAAAAAAAATAAGGGTATCAAAAGAAGGTAGTGGCAGGGTATAAGTGTTTGTTAAAAGCACTTCTCATCTGGTGTTCATCATTTATGTGTGGCAGCGTTGCATGCTGGTTGCCATGTAGGAGAAAGAGAGTGAAGTCGTAATAAGGATGCTCAGGAAGGTCATGATGGGACAGTGTAGTGTCTGGAGCCATTCAGAACCCACAGAAGTACCAGCTGGAGGGCTACCATTAGACAAAGCGATGGACTCAGGCTGGACGCCCCGCCACAGTCAGGGTCCTCCTCCTGGGAGCCAAGCAATGAGGAAAGCAAAGGAAGGGAAATTACGGATTGTTTAAAACAAAACAATAAACACTTCTGAACTTCAGCTATGCATGGCTCAAACAAATGTCTTTTCTAAACTTTATTGAAAAATTATGTCAGAACAAGACTAATACCCTGAATGTCTAACATCTGGGGAGGTACAAGGGAAAGAATGTGTTGCCTTGATCTTTTTGGATAGGAACAAAATGTTGAGAATCATTACAGAGATGTAGAAAGGTTTGGATGCAAATGAGAAGTGAGTGGTCTGTTTTCGCTAGTGTCTGGCTACACTTCTAATCAGATGTCAGTACAGATAGACACAGGAATCTATTGCCTGCGACAGATCATGATAGATGGGCAAAGTTACATAAAACATGGCCTGAAGTTCAAAGTCAGGTGGGATGGAGAAAATGTTGGCGAGTGACTGAAACAGACATGGAGGGAAGTCAGAGGGAGGTGAGGACAGATGGTGGTAAAACATGAGAGAGGATGACAAGTGAGACAGATTAGCTAGAAGAAGAATGGAAAAAGACACGAGGTGCTGGAAGAAAACTGAAAAAGTCAGATGCAGTAAAAGGAATGGAGTTAAAGTCAGGAGACGCACACACAGAACTCAAATTTAGAAGAGCAAAGGAAAGAGCCAAAATGTGTGAGACTGAGGTTATGATGACAGAGAGAGGGTTAGTGTTATGGGACTAACCCGAGACAGCACATGAACAGTGGCAGCAGTAACATGAGCAGAGAAGAAGCCAATGGGGAGCCTGCGCTCTTTTGGCACATGGCCTCATCCTAACCATCAACAGCCAATCACAGAGCAGGAAACAAAGAAAACAAAGAGAAAGAGAGTCATGCAGCAAAAGGTCCACATGGTTAGCAAGAAGTAAGAAAGCAAGTATGAGCAAAAACACCACAACATTTGATACAGTAGAATTATAAGAAGCACTTCAGGACAGATGCATTCACTTGTAAGACAAGATTGATAGGAGTTTGTGTGTGTGTGTGTGTGTGTGTGTGTGTGTGTGTACATGACGAAGCAAGACAGTGCAAGCATAAGAGTTAATTCATAAGACCATTAAACTGACTCTGGAAAAAGTCTAAAGAGTAAAAACAAACAGATCATTCAAAAACAGAGGTTTCACACGCAGAGACTGTGCTGATCATGAAAATGTTTGTTTAGTTTAGTTATTCCTAACAGCTGAATGTTTGTCTTTGCGTGGGAAAACTGCACATCAAGCTTTTGAGGGACTGCAAAAAAAAAAAAGAAAAAAAAAAAAAAGAAATGACATGCACCATATAAAGGTTTTAGTGATGCAAGGGTGCAATGAGCAGAAGTATAACAGGAATCTAAAGTTTCCATATGAAGACGATCTGGAAGTGGAGATACAATCTTCATATATCAACCAACAGACTTCCTTCCTTTTGGAGTTTTTTTTTATTGGTCTCTAAAATGCTACTGTAGCTGCTTCCAATTCTCCACATGAAAGGCAAAAGAGACAATGTCTCAACTGAAGTTCAAATGCATTTAAAATGTGTTTTTTTGTTTTTACTCTGAATCAGTGCATGTTATCCCTGAGTATCCCTGCTTATGATGGTGTATTTCTACTTTGTTTGTCCTGATTATATACCTGATTATATACAGTCTAACCAGATGGTTGAAGCTGCTCAATGATCTGACTTTGGAACTGCTGCAAGTATTGAGAGAATGCTTAATCTCGCCCCTATTTTGTGCCAATCTCAAGTTTCTATGACAACCCATTCTTGAATTACAGCCAATAATGGGATTTTGACCTTTCTGTCAATTATGACCTTGACCTTTGACCTTTACTCAAATGGATCATTGCATCTGATGCGCATTAGCTATATGTATATGGCCATGTAATTTCATGGTGATATCTAAAGTATTCATTGAGTTATAGCATGATATGTCTCTGTGGACACATACACACAGACAGACATACACCAATTACAATAATATTTCCCAACCAACGTTAGGATATATATATATATATATATATATATATATATATATATATATATATATATATATATATATATATATATATATATATATACATACATACATACTACACACACACACACACACACACACACACACAGATTTGGATGTACTAATCATACTCAGGTTCCGTAGTGTGAAAATCAATGTAGTAACTCACTAAAAACATCTGTTCTATAACTTGTAAACTTTTCGTGAAAATAAGAATGTAACAGTAGCCTCGAGGCACAGTTTTTTTTTTGTTGATATAGGAGATGAGTTTTTCTGCCAACTTCTTTTATTCTAATGAGGCTAATAAAGAGTCTCACAGTTCAACAAGTGTGATGTTATGCCTCAAATTGTACACAGAGCACCTTAAAGTGTGCGCTTGAAATTGCTCTTAAATACAGGTAGAATAGTATTAATGCAAGCTACTTACACTGTCATTTTTATCAAAACAGACTGAAGGGCCTTTCCTGTATCTGGGATTTTTTGCCATTTCACAGGCATCTGGACCATCAGCTGGATGAACGGTCAGGAACATGACAGTCTGAGTCATTTGCAGCAACATAATGTCCTACTGTACGTCAGCAGATACATGGTACTAGAATTCAATTTCAATTGATATCTTAATACATTTCCTTTAAACAAGCCCACATAATAAGAAACTGTCTTCTATCAACACATATTTCTCAATACCTATGATGACGCGGCACCCATTTTCCAGCATTGTCTTTTCAAAGAAAGCTTACTCCATAATTGACCTCAGCCCTGAGTGTTTGAGAGAACATCATAGCTTTGTTTGTAAACTATTCAGCAGAGTTACCCCACAATAGCATCTGCCATACAGACGCAGAGCAGAGGCAGCTCAATTCTGGGCCAAATGTTGAATGTAAATTTCTACAGAGATGCTCAATCATTCCCTCTGTGGGATTTAGGAGACACAAATAAGGGAAACAGTGAATAGCAGATGAAGGAAACTATTATTTCCACAGAAGGCTTGTTTATCCCCATTCTGTTCTTTACTGCTAGTTTGCTGTTGAAGAGTCAGTGGTAACAAATCTGTTAATAAAGTCATGTCATAATGAGTGTTCAGTTATGGCCATATTCTTCTTCTATTAAAAAAATAAATAAAAAGAGGAACTTTTTCACATCTGCTTATTTAATCAAATTGGAGTCTGCCAGTTGATAGTTGCATTAGGTCAAAGGATACACTGCTGTTCATCCTGTATTAATGACGTGGTATTACAGGATGTGCAGGTGAGTTTTGCATCAGCGATGATGAAGACCAGGTTTGTGTTGGGCAGTTTTTCAGCATGGTAAAGCCTAGAGGGAAGCACAGAAGAGAACAGTTGTTGACACACAGGATGGGATCCAGGAAAGGCAGAGATAAAATTTCACTGCAACTTGCATACAAGAGATGCAGAGAGTTGAATATTTTACCAGGAAGTAAGGAAAAGGCAGTACTAATTTTAGTTTGTTTATAATGTCAATTTCAGTGGGTACTAATTACACCCCATGTATGACTCCAGAAACCTTTTCATCTTTCACACACTTCCTCACCCCAAACACAATGAAAAGCACACTGTGGATCACTCAATTCAGCTCCTAACTACTTTTATTCTTCAGGGGACACAAACCTGCTGTGCCACCCCACTGTCCTTCAAGACCTTTACTGAAACCCACATGTCGCTGGTGCACAAACGATTTTCTCTGTTTTTTTATGGTGGTCATTAAAAAGAAACATATGTGCAGCTAATGTGCAGGAATGCCGCACGGCATGCAGGCAGGCACTCCATTAGCCGGCACGAGGGGACCTTAAAACAGCGTACGTAAGCACACATGTGCGTAATTTCACACACAAACATGCCAGGACGGTGGTCCATACAAGCGAATTGACTTCACCTTCATGGCATGTGAATTTTTACAACTCTCTCTGAGTGCCACCTCTCGGGACTTCATTTGTGTCCCATGAATGTCTCACGTTTGTATCATACCAGCTCTGAGGGTCCTGGACATCAGACCTGTTCCACAACATATATATGCACCTGGTTTGTACTCAATTGTGTATAATTTGTACCTGGAGCAGTTTTCACAGTCGACTGTGCCTCTGAAGGACAGGTTACTCGTCTCAAAGTAGTACTGGGTTTGCTCTGTGATGCAGACCTCTTTGGTCATGGCATCGGACACTTCATCATCCATTTCAGCTGCAGAAACATAAACAAGAACATTCAAGTCCATATTGATGCATGTAACGTCACGTCTTCTCGTGCCTAGGAGCTGTACGGCCCAAGTAAAGTATTTATGTATGGGTGGCATCTGTGGTAACTCATGGAGTAACACATATTTTTAGTAAACCTGGTGAGCGCCTGCTGTGCCGTGGGTTGTGAGGACAGACAGAGCTACAAGCCAGGAGTTACATTTTACTGGGTCCCAAAAAATAAAGAGAGAAGGTTGAGGTGGATCATGGCAATCAACCACAAAGACGGTCATCTGTACAACTACTCGTAGCTATGCAGTGAATATTAAGTTTCTATTAACATCTTATTCAAGCTCACTATTGGTTCATGGTCTCATTTATAAACGTTAGATCATTCCATAACATTGACAGTAAGGCTAACGTAATAACTTTCCATCAAGTAAGGTTGAAGTTAGCATACTGTAGCATTTAGCAGCTAACGGTATGGTAGATTTAGCTTCTGCTATACCTATGGTAATTACATAAAAACACTATCAAATCTATCTGTTTTTTTCTCCATCACTCTCTCTATATAATTTTTTTAATTGTTTTGTTTTTTTGACCGAGGCGAATAAAGCAAACAAACAAACAAACAAACAAACAATTGATATTGACAGCACTCCAATTCGAGCAGGTTTATTTTTAACAAGTCAGATATGTTTCACAATATTCAGTCAGTTATATTTAACAACCTCTGTTGAATTATATTATACAATCATTTATACACTAATAAATGAATGGTAAATGCTTTTGATTCCATCAACATTGCACACACCATTAGTGTACATTATATTCATCTTTACCTTTGTCATATGGTCTACTGAAAAAATAATAAACCTTTCTTCTTTCAACAGTGCTGCCATCTTTCAAAAGTGTGAAATTTAACCATTTACAATGTTACGATCCTCTTTGAACTATCTCAGAGTGTTGAAATCGTGCCGAACGTTCTGAGCACCGACCGCCCCCTGTCCGTTCTGATCTAGCATCTACCTTTTTACGTTGTATCTGTTTTAGACATTAAACTCATCCAGTCACTTGTGGTGTGGGTGAACAATGAGCATGTAATCCACAAGTAGAGACTGCTCTAAACTTGACCTGGGTTTACGACTGACTGCACATGTGGGTCACAGAGGATCATGAATGTATGTCATACTTTCTAGGCTTCTTCACCATCAAGAGAGAAGCGCTGATACATACACAGTAGTATTAGCCAAAGCCTTTGTTGATAACAGATCAATTATTGCTTCCTCACAGGGGGATGACATATATGGCAGCTAATAGATTTCATTTTTAGGTTTGATATTTTAACAATCTTTTTCGTCATCCACACTAGCTGTTTATAAACCCTCTGGAATCTGATGTGTAAAAACTCAGATGTGAATAAACTGATCTTTGACCATGGAAAAAAGCAGTAGATTAATTTAACCTACTTAGTATTACTGTATGTAGGTAGACTTGTCTGATATGGCAATAGAGATTGTAACCATGTAGTGGTCCCAGCATTACGTACATTTATAATAATAAAATGCCAACATTTTTGTAAAAACAATGGTCTAATCATTCAGAAAAATCAACAGACCTCACAGAATTGTTGTTGATTACTTGTATTGTATTAAAGTGTATTGTAAATACCACATACAAACAGAATTGCACGTTCGCGCGGTCAGGCTCATGTGGTCAACATCTTGTGAACATGAAAAATTCTGAAGGCAAATGACTGTTCATTGAAGAATGTTGTTATTCAGTGCATATTCTACTGATGATCATTGCACCAGAATTTCAAAATTAAGGAAAATTGTTTGGTAATGGTGTGGTTAATGATGTTTAAAGTCTTATTGAAGTAATTAAAGGTTCTGTTTTTAAAGGTATACACTGAGAATTCAAGAAGCAAAGAGGAATATTTTTGAGAGACCTATCTATACCCTATAAAAAAAAAACAAAGATTGTGTGTGAATTTCAGTAGTTATATCAACAACAGAATGAACTGACATTATGCTTAATTCATTACATTTTTATTTCCACATTTAAAGATAATTAATGGATGTGCCCTCAGCCAAATCAGGCTTAACAACATATTTTGCTAAACGCACTTTTATTAGTCTTTGGTACATTTATTTGGACCCTAATAGTTCAAATAAATGTTAATTTGAACCCTCCAGCTGCTGTAAAACTATCTTTATATTCATTTTGGAAAAACTGTTTTCATCCCCTCTCAGTTTGTAATTTAATTTATTTCCGACGGGCAGGGATGGTCCTGTATTGGAAGATTTTATTTGTTGGTTCTGGAGACATTGATGGACAGGTAAAAGTTTTTATACCAAGGATTTGAATTTCCATAGGTCTCTGCAGAGTGTATTACAAACTGTTGTTCAAAATAAGGTATTGATGAATACAAATACTTTAGGAGCATCATTGACAGGATGCGTTGTGTAAAAGGCCTAACAGACGCTATTATTTTTAAGGAAGATTAACTCATTTAATTTGTGCAGGACTCGGTTTTGCTTAATCTCTTCTGGCATTTATTATGGTTGTGTCATATGGTGATCTGTTGATGATCAGCAAGTGTAAACTAGCTAGGTTGAAAAGTGTATCAAAGGTGGTTGGGATAAAGCATACCCAGCTGCAAGACACACATGTTAAATGAGTCAACGGTGAGGCCACACATTTTAAACTGCCCTGATCACTCTTTTTGGGGAGTTTAATTTGCTGCCCTCTGGTTGCTGTTTTAAACTTCCTCAATTATGAACTGGACACAGTAGGGATTACTTTATTCCTGTGTCTATTAGGAATCTGAATTCACTTGGCTGACATCTCCATTTTTTTAAATTATGTGATTATTTATTGATCTTTTAATACTCATGGCCATTATGGCAATTGACTTGTACTGCACTACTACTGTCTTTGTCATTTGTGTTGGTAAGGGCGTGGCTCTATTGTGTATTATCCTGGTGGTGCCGTTTTCTGTGCATGTGTTTGTGACCCCTGCTGCACACAATATTTCCTTTCTAAGTACAAACAAAGTTGAGAGTTGATTTGTTATGCTTCTAACTAGTTATGTCATGACATTTGTGATGAACATTTCTCCCAAGAATGACATAATTGTTTATCAGCAGCAGTGCTAGTAGTGCACACGGAAAATATGTCGAAATGTCAAGTAATAACAATAATAACAATAATATGTAGCTGGGATAGGCTCCAGGGACCCCCCTGTGACCCTAGTGAAGATAAAGCAGGTTCAGAAAATGAATGAATAATGGATTACATTTCTATAGCGCTTTTTTGGCACTCAAAGTTCTTTACATTATTGACCCATTATTCATTCGCTCTCACACTACCCATTTCAGACTCTCCGGGATGTTGCGATTTGCAACTTTAATGCATATTCAGCCAATCCCTGTGAATTCAGCGTGATGTCATCACCACTTTCCCACCAAATGTGACCAATCATTTGCGACGTGTTGAGCTGCTCCTTCCACATTTTCCTGTTTACCTTACAGTGCGAAGAAACATGTATGCAGCCAGCAGGTCTCATTTGCCGGCTAAAACAATGCACTTGTACCAACAGGTGCATTTGGAAGAGTTCTTTTTTGCTGCATTTTTGTCATCCAGGTAATATTTTACTGTATTTGGCATATTTGAAAGGTTGTCTTAATATCTCAGTGTCTTTGTTCTATTTTTGTCAGGAGAAACTGCCTCTACGTACTACACAGTACTAGTAATAATATTTGTTTTTTGACTGGCTGAGACATTTATATTATGTTTTATAATTTTATGTAGTGTAGTGTCATATGCAGTTTAACCTTTGAACCAACATTTTTTTTTTGCATTTTTGTAATCGTCATAATGATTTATTTGCTGAATGAGACAGAGCAGCACATTCAACAACCTGGAGGGGATTGGGTGTGAATTGACACATTTGCAGTTAAAGGGTCAGTATTAAAAACAACCTCTTTGGTGTCAGTCGTTAGAAATAAGGTTGAAGATGGACAGGTGGATTTGACTGAATGAAGAAGTCAGACCCGAGCAGAGCATTTACAGTCTATGTAGACCACAAGGAAATCTGTTAAAATGCATAATTCCATTTTAAAAGCAAAATATCACTCCTTTAACTTATTAATTGCAATTATCACCTTTTTATTGATAGTATAACCCATGAAAAAGAAATTATGGTGTAAACTCACCTGCATTCAGGTAGTTGGGGAAGGTGATGCTGACCAGTAATTGTTGCAGTATTGACCTAAAAGTAAAAACAAAAGCTACAGGTAATACCTGGAATACAATATACAATATACCATCTGTGTAAATGCTGTTGCAACTGGTCTGTGTATATTTAAGTCATAGGATTTTTTTTTTCCTTTTATCATAAACACCATTACAAATTACTGTTGTTGTTTCTTTAAGTGACAATGAAGTCCCTACAAATCAGAAACAAAAACAACAAACTCTGTTTTAATAATCTGAGACTTGATATAGGTATTTACAAGACATAAGCAGCACAGTTCCACATCTAATAGATCCTCATTCAATGTGACTACCATGAATATTAGATTAATTATATACTTGAATGATAAAGGCAGCTGGTGTCACCGCAGTAAATATGTGGCTGTCTTTCTGCAGTTGAGGCTTCTTCACTGAGACACACACTATTATTATTTTGGAAAATGACGTATTACTCCATGCCCATATGTCATGGTCGATTATACGATGCCATAGTTTTTCCTTCTTTTTTTTCTGCACATCTCGATCTATTGGCATTCTTGTCTTGTAAGTGACCGCATTAAGACTACATTTTTTTTTAATTGCATCTTTTCCTTCTTTTTATTTGTTCTATTTAATAGAAAATTAATGTCAAACTTTTCATTTATTTATTTTTAAACTTTTGTTGATCCTTTAAAAATACTCCTTTAAATGTAGGTCACTTAAGCACACGTTTTTATTTGTAATATCAATTTCAGACATGAAATGCCAATGACCAAAACATACACAGACTGTATCAACATCCAGATCTATTCTTTATTTGACATACTGTAAAACAAGCTGTTAATGACATCAAGACAGAAAGATAGAGCATAAATCAAGGGAGGATTTTGTGGAATGTTGACTGTCCTGGGAACAATTCAGCTATTAAACAGATGCGGTATGTCAATTTTGAAAGAACAAATTCTAGCCTGCTTTCTATTAAAGATCTGAGTTAAAAGATTTACAATGTGATCTTTGTTACTGTATATTTTGTTATTAATCATCTGCAAAAAAAAAAAAAAGAAGCATAGAAGCTAGAGTGTGTCGACAGTATTCTTAAAAAAGTAACTCACCATGCCGCAGCTGTCGCCCACCATCCGACGTTCAGGATATCTGCTATTGTGGGCTGAGAGCGGAGAAAAAAGAAAATGAGAGTTAATATCAGCAAAAGTCGAAGCAAAATTTAGAATAAATCCTCTAAAAAAACCCCCATTAAAATCTGGTGGAGCCACTCTGAGCATTGTCCGTATGTTTATAGAAGTGTTTACTGCAGACGATTGTCCAGTCTTGCCCAGGACTAGCCAGACCACAGGTCTAGCCAAAGGTTTTATTTTGTCCCTGTCAGAGGAAATTAGAAAACAATCCTTCTCAACAGATGCAAGTATAAATATGTAAACAAAGAGTCAGTGAAAAAACAAAGTAGCACACGGTTCGAATAAGTCTCAAACATGTTGCTTTGATTATGGTTAGCATGCGAGGGCCTTGTTTTGGTGAATCAGTGCTGTATCCTCTCTTTAGCTGGTGCCGTTTTGAGTCATCAAGGAGTCCTAACTAACCATGTTAGAGGCATCAGTGCCTGTTGACAATGTCTTTGATCAGAAATATCTTCATCTTTCATCTCACCTTGGTCACTCGAGCGTGTTGTACACATTTGCGGTACAAGTTGTAAATTACATGGTTGCAGCTGTCAATTAGTAACAGGAATTCCTGTGTCTGTAAATGACAACAAATGCATTTTCTTTCTTTCCAAGGTATCAGCTTATTACCTCAGCCCACTGGTAGTTACGCACAGTCTCCAGCATCATTATGTCTCAATGTCTGCAGTCAATTTTTTATCATTTCACAGTAAGTTGTAAGTTTTGTAAGTGATGAAAAACAGTGCATGTTTCTACATCACTTGGTGTGTTAGCCAAGCACACTAGACCACCTAATCCTGTTACTGTTACTGCAACTCCCACTAACGCTTTCACCATACCCTCTGCTTCCCTTCTCATCTGTTGTATCCAGATTTATGGCTCCCCAGTGAGTGACCGCTTGTGTGTGCATGCATGACCCTTTGGAAGTGTGTGAGCAAACAGGTACATGCACAAATGGCTGCATGCACTCATGCGTTTGTCCAAGTGGATTAGCATGTGTGTACTCATTCAGGGGAATTAGCAAATGGATATGCATGGACATCGAAATGTGTGAACATGTATGTGAGTGTGCATGTGGGTGGTTGTATGCATGTGTGTGTGTGTGTTTAAATGTGTAAGTGTGGTAGGTTATGCGTGTATGGGTCTCTGGCTTATGTAACTCACCACATAGACAGATCGCAGGCCTGCAGCTGCCTTGCTTTCTTTCTCGGGGTCACAAAGTGACTGGTAGTCAAAGGTCTTCTTATAGGTGAACAGGGAGGAGTTCACAAGGTTTATCATCAAGATAGGGTCAATGACACCAAAGAAACGCCCAATCTAAGAAAACAGCATGACAGAAAAGAGGATGCTTTTCCTTTACCACAAAATTAGGAAAATGTTTTACAATATAGAAGCAGCATTATGGAAAAGTAGGAAAACCTCATGTAGAAGAGAATCAGACAGTTTAACATCAGAGGACTGCTGTTCTATTGTCATTGTGGTGCAAATGGTGCCCTGGAAGTCTGGAAATCTCAGTAAATTTGTCCATTCTACCCTAATGATCATTTATTTATTAATTTATTTTACAAGTAGCTAGAAAGAAATAGTAATATCAGTAACAAGCATCACAAACACAAATAGATGTAGCATAATACATTCATTACACAGTCAAGTATTATCAGCTGTATGATTATCAAACAGATTCCACTGACAGACACACTTTTATATACTATTAATATTCCCATCAACCAACATACTGTAGGTTTGACTGTCCGGCTTCATAGAGAACAATATTTCTGTCTCTAGTGAAAAATGCAGAAGAGCAAAAAAAAAAAAAAGTTCACTTCTCTATATCTTATATGAAAGTACAATCTATGTAAAACACATGTGCAAAAGCTCACACATCAAATATGTGTATGCATGTGCAGAAGAAGTTTAACACTGAGAACACAGCACATGCACACATAGTCTCGGTAAATCACACTCCAGTCCAGGATGATGGACTTCGGTATAATGTGATTAACACAGTCCACCAGGCAGTCATAAATCTTGACAAAGAGGAAGTAGTTTGTCTCAGCATCTTGAAGGTGTGACATGACCGTGTGCACGGGAGTGTTTAAGCACTTGTGTATCCAGGAGGGAGTTTGTACAGTAAGTAGCATTCATCTATGTGTGTGTGCTCAAACATGTGCATGTGTTGGAATGAAAGTTTGTGTGCGCATGAGGAAATGCAAACTATCCCTTCTCTTCCACTTTGTAAGGTCACTATTAACAACCAGTCCTCCACATATCCATTCCGCTTTAGTCCAACAGCCAAAGGATATATAAATCTTCCAATCTATAAGGTAAAGCAAGCCTTCTCTCCTTTCCCTGTGCAATAACAAAAATAATGAATTAACAGTCACAGCCCTGTTGGCTGCAGACTCCCCGAGGGTTTCAGAGAGAAAAGAATGAACTGGAGAGAGAAAGACATAAAGAAGCAGAGAAAACGAGAAGCTTATAGAAAGGGAGAAACTTTGCTCCTGTAGGAAATATGATTGAGGGCAAACGGCCTTCTCCAAACAAGGCCTCGGGTCCCTGGATTTTAGTGCTGCTGCCAAACTTCAGAGGGGGACTGATTTATCCAGCGCACACCCAGCCCTGATTAGGAAGGAGCCACGGCTGCATGAAAAAACATTTACTCAGACAGCAGCAGGGGCCCTCTCGCAGCGTTTAACATAGGGCAACAGGGAGAACTGTGCACACTTACTGCATGTCAGAAAAAAAGAGTTCTTACAGAAGATTGGTGATTAGAGACCCATAAAACATATCTGATAGGTAAACCAAAGGATACAGCGCAAATAAATCACTATCTTGGATTTAATTGCATGACATAAATATATTTGGAATATAATTATCACAAAATTATCCAGATTATGACGTAACAGATTTCAAAATACAGAGAACAGAAATTAATCTTTTCACAAATCATCACTGATGACATACAATTACAGTTTAGTTTCTTGCAGGTATTATATCTGAATGAAAGTGAATTCAGTATATTCACCTGATCGATATAGTCATCTCTATTTGCCATCACCAGGAAGCCCCCATCATCAAGAATGACACAGTCTATAAACTGGAATCACATAGACATAAGTAAAACAGTGCACACAACTCTTATCCATAATGGACACTTTAGAGAACCATCAAAGCTCTTACCTCATTGTTTCGCTGGCAGCCACAGATCTCATCATTACACTAAAAACACAGTAGAATATGAAGTGTAATGAGAGGTCAGAGTCTGGATCAAACATGTCATTGTGCGTATGAGTCATGAAAATGTACTCACATTCATTCTCTGTGTGGTGTTAATGAAAATCGCCATCCAGGCACTGATGTCCAACTTAATGCCGACCACTGGGATCAAACACAAAAGCCAGACATCCTAGATCATGTTGGACCTCTGTGTCAACTTTACTCTCTGAACTCAAAACACAAACTTGGCCAAGGATCACAGGAGACTAGACAACTTGATATGTGGTTTGTATGTGTGTGTTTGTGTGCATATGTCAGAAGGATAGTGAGAAACAGATAAATGACGAGTAGTGGTCTGTACATAAGAGCCTGTGTGTGTCTTAGAATAATAAATAGGGTTACCACCCTGGGGTTGCAAATCTTTAGTGTGTAAATAAGACAAATAACGGCAAGTGCAAGTATGTTTATGTACAGGTGGCAGAATGAGAAAGACAAGTCAGGAAGAAACTAATGTAGAAATACAACCCTCTTTTCTTCCTTACCAGCTGGTTTGAGTGTAATGTCATCACTAATGAAATCTACTGCTCTGCTCACAAGGATTGAGTCATCACTTGCTGTAAGAATATAGCATAAATAACATGTTAAAACCCATGTACATGCAAAGTTGGATGAAGAACTTTTTATAACAGATTTTATCTTACCATTCTCTTTAGCAGGGTAGGGTGTTGGAGTAAAGATGTACAAATCATTGTCCAAACTACGTTTATAGAAGCTTGACTCGTACGTCTCAGCTTTTTCTTTCCAGTTAAGACCAGCACTGTCGTGCACACAGACACAAATAAAACAAACAAACAAAAAAATCAATCCTCTCTTCACAAACACTGACCACACCACTGTACCCATCAATCAGCAGAGCTAGGATGAGTAATGTTATGCAGATATCTCAATTAGGCCATAAATATGACTTCGGAAATTATGCTACTAAAGGTTTGTGTGTATAAAAATGTGTGCAAATGCAAATGCAAAAAAAATTACAAAATGATTTACGAATAGTGTTCACCAAGAGTTGTGTCTTTCAAAAGTGCAAAACAACATATCTACAGTGTGTTTGCCACATTGAATATGCATTTACATTAATTGTGTGTGTGCTGGGAGACAATGCTAGTATATTAATTTAACACACGCAAAGTGATTTATTAAACTCGAAAGCAATCTTTCCAATAGAAACTGCATCTATATTTAACACATCTCAAAGGCAGGGGAAAAGAGTTTGGATGCATAATTGCGCACACATGACTGTGGTGATCATCAAGGAGACATCAAAATGATGAAACACGACACAGAGAATGCGTTTTTCACCCTTGTGTGAAAATGTTTAGAATGACAAAAGGAAAAAATAATCAAGACGTACACACACACACACACACACACACACACACACTTTAGTGGAGTCATGTGCCAAGTACAATTTCCCCACTTGATCTGATGACTATGATTAAAAATATGTACCAATATTAGACTGCACCAAAATTAGACACACACACACACACACCTCTAAAATTAATCCATTGCTGTTGCCCTTGCATCTTGATCATTCCAGCACAGTGTTGTCATTAATGCTGGTATATCCCAGGTTGCCATACATTTCACACCCAGGACGTCTTATGCCCCAAACGTCCAGGGTCTGAAAAGACCTGCTCCCATATCCCACAGTAGTTTTTCTAGTGTACCGTCTCCATCACAATACAGTAACATATGTAAAATTTTCACTTAAATAAGGCAGTCTCAAAGACTTTCCACCTGTTGTAATCTGTGCAAGAAATCTTAGTAAATCAAAATTCTAAATTATTATTTAGTACATGCAAATGGGGATCTTGTTAAATCCAGGTCAATATGTATGAAATACCAGACAGGTCTCAGCAGACAACGTTCATGAAGTATCACATAAAGTGGAATGTATAATCTACTGCTCTGTGTGCTTTTAAGTTAAGCCCCCTCCCTCCATGGATATGATACCTTTTGGGGTAGACACGAGTGATTCCTCCATCAGTGGCAACAAATCTGGCTGAGACACCGTGCCTGACAGAGAGATAAAACTATTAAACACAGAAGTACAAACATTTGTGCCATATTTTATGTCTGTATAACAGTTTCTGCTGAGTTTTCAGACATCTGTGTTAAAGTTTTCATCTCCATTACTTATTGCTATATACTAAGTGTCAAATAATTCACTCTGTATTCCATTTACAATTACTGGTTAAAGATTGATCATAGTTCCTCCGAAGATTTGGTGCTGTACTCACGGCATCTCTGTTGTTTTCCAAGTCTTTATGAGATCCGCAGTAATGCCAGCATCTAACAGCAGCCGATTCACCAGCTCAACATTACCTAAAGAGGAAAAGAGGAAAATAATACCGCTTGCATAACTATTTAAGACTTAAATATTGTAACTCTGCTGTGGCATCAGATGAAGTGACTGGAATATCCAGTGTATCATTTGATGGGCAATAGCTGTTAGAACGAGCCACCACTTTAACATATTGACTTAATGTTTGTCATTGTTGACTTTAGTTTGAAAGTTGGGGGTCTGAGGGTCTGAATGAAATGAAAGCTCTTCAATATGTAGAAAAAATGAGGAAAAAAACATCAGATGTAATATTGTGAGAAAGATGAAAGAAGGATGTCCAAAGAACTGCATTTGCAATGACCTTGAAATCCTAAAAACAATAAAAAAATGAGTCAAAACTTTTACATAGGATGTTAACAATGAAAATGAAGCAATGAAATACAGTTGACTTCCTAAAAAACATTAAAAAATAGATCAAGGTATAGCCAGTAGGTTACCATAAGTGTAAAAAATTATTTTCAGAGACACCCAACAGGACCACATGACAAACATAACAAGTGATAAAAGCCACTCGGCCATTTTTTAGCTATGCCAGCTACTTTGAACTCTCTGAAAACTTGTTTCAGTCCATTAACATCGAGGCTCGTCGATATAGCCCCACCACCTCCTCCAACCTTTATGACACACCACACACATCAGAGAAACAGCTGGTGTAACACTTTATCCCCCCCACTCCACCTTCCCTCTTCTTGCCGTGGTTTTCATTAGGGATGTCTTTATTGAAGGCAGCCCACAAATTCCTAATGTACTTCAACTTCTTCGCCACTGCAGTGGCTTAACCAAGTAAAGCGTGTAACAATACTCAAGCCACCAATAGTCTACATGGGCCATACTTCTCTTCCCCCTAAAACTCCCTATAGAGTCCATTAAACTAGCAGCTAATAATAGTGAAAATAATACTTCAATTGGGTGGTAAGTTTTATTGGATTGATCATGTTGAAATGAAGTGAGTTCTTCAACTGAAACCATCACACTGCACCTTAGGACAACATATGATGGATCTCTTTTATAAGTATTCAGGGACATTTTGTTTAATGGCAAAAAAGTGAATGATGCACACAAATGAGCACATGCAAGACATGGAAAGGATATTAATGCTTTGGTTAGATGTTTGGGAGAAGGTCCATTGGTCCCTGATTTGTGTTTTATTGCGCCGCTCGCGCTCTTGGTTTGACGTGTCCTGCTCTTTCTCACAAACACACAGTAATTGGATGAGGTCGAGCAGCTATAGGTGGGGTGTGGAAGGCATATTACTGGTGAATATTGTGTGTGTGTGTGTGTGTGTGTGTGTGTGTGTGTGTGCGCGCGCAAGTGTGTACGTGTGTGTGTCACATCTAAGCTCACACATGTGCAGTCGGACGTGTGATGGTCAGACTTTTAGAGTTAGCATCAAATGGGTAACACGAACACAGGGGTTCCATATTACAAAGCTTTGCCTGGTTATGCACACCAAACCATCCAGCCAGACCTGTATTTCACTGGAAAGAGACACCTCTGGGAATAGGGTTTTGGTTGGCCGTCATCTATTAAATGTTCAATGCACACCTAAATGTCAAACCATATGGTTGAGATTCATTCACATCTACATGCTATTGTTAATACTGTAAAGCTTTGCAGCTCTTTGAGATGCAAATTGGAGTCTGGTCCAAGTGTTCTGCATCTACAAGATCCCGTTTTGATTGTCCCAGGGACAGTGTTGTATTAAGTGGGTCAGAGAAACAGAAGTGGAAGGAGAAACGTGGAATTCTGACTATTTGTTTTTAATACTCACACATGGGGTTGTTTGGAGTCTTTGTATCAATGTAATAGTTGAACTCTATGAGGAATTCAGTGTTGTTTTTGTTCTTGTCAGGTGGCTTCAAGTCCTTGCAGTACATCCTGTTGGACACAAACACAGTATACAGTGGATGAGTGTAATAAGAGGTGTAGCTTGACTTGAGTTGGTGGTTGATGCCTTACATGAAGAATTTAATTCATTTGTATAATTGACTGACTGACTATCTATCCATCTATCACAAAAAAAAAAAAAAAATCAAAAAATGATCAACAAACAGGACACTAAAGTCATTCACCAATTATCACTATGAAAATGTTGTTCATCTCATGATACCTTACCTTGGTGCAATGAATGTATAACCATATTCATCAAACTTGTCGGCCATTAAGCTTTCCGAAACTGGTTAAAGAAATAAAATGTTATGAGTTTTCCATTCATTGAGGTTACATTAAACAGTCATAGTGTAAGCTGAAATAATCATTACATGTAGAGGAGATGGTGCTCCACTGGGCAGAGTAAAACACCTGCTGAATATTTCATGGAGTAATAGTAAGACAGAACTCCAACAGAGACCAAAACTGACATGAGGTTTATTCTCTTAACAGAAAAACATTAGTGGCAAAGATCCACATATTGAACATTGCCACATCCTTCCTCTCAACAAATTATTTTTTTCCATTTTGAATAACATCCTCAGGTTAAGCTATTTAGTTAAACTGACTGAAATGACAAATACAGGCGAGAGAACATTGGAAAAATACAAAGCAAAAGCTTTTACCACATTTAACACATAAAACATGAAAGTAGATTAACTGACAGACCATTTCAAAAACATGTAAACTGTTGTACACTACATCTGTAACAGCACAGTTTTGCGCAAACAACTGAAAATCAATTAAGTATAAAAGAGAATAACAAATATTGCGGTAAAGAGTTGGCCAAACAAGCTGGGTAAAGGTCTGACGAGGCTCAAGAACAAGAGGAAAGAGATGAAAGTAAATGAAAAAATACTTGCCATTTTTCCCTGGAGTGGAAAAAAAATCCCAGCAGAGAGAGAATGAGTGAACGAGAGAATCATCCCCAGGGAGGAAAAGACGACGGGGAAAAGAAAGGGAAAAAAGACAGGGTAAAACCACAGGGGTCTAAGGTGACACAATATTTTATTCACAGAGCGAGTCCTGAATAGAAATATTGTATTCCAATCAAAAGGTTTTAGGCCTTTGGATGTAAATGGGGACAGTGTTGATGGAGAACACAAAGAGAGGCTTAAAATGTGGTCAGGAGATTTTACAGTAATAATTTAGATGTGTGTTTTTAGCTTTGGTATTAAAATTCTTTTGGTGATACTCTAAATCTGTGGAGTTACTGTGCTTCAATGATGGATTTGCATTGCTGTACTATACATCTGAATGAGCTCTGAAATATTAACCACAGCCCAGTTTTGAATAAACTTAGCACCGGCTCTGAGATTCAACAAGACACGTCATGTTGACAGGTGATTATTCTGTACAGCGAAAATTCTCATGACGACATGGGCTACTCCTTGTCCTCTTTGGTGGCCATGATTGGGAAATAATTACACCCATGTGCTTTTCCTTTGATACGGGGCCACTGCTTACTAATCCAGCAAAGTATCTGGTAATGATGGATAACAGGGAGAGCTGCATATATATACATATATATATATATATATATATATATATATATATTTCTGCACTTTCACTTGCATTTTTACACCAATGACGTTCTTTATATTAGATTTTCATTCGTGACTATATCTATGATATGCAGCTGTTCAACAATAAAAGAAATGTAGTTCAACACGGATCATGCAGCAAAAGACAAGGTGAAAAACCTGCATTAGTGCAACATATATATGACAAATTCTATTAAAGTTGTTAGTTATACTTGCCTTTAAAAAACAGTCAGCATTGAATTTCAATTAAACCACAATGCTTAAAATGTTGCAGATGGAAAATAAAAAAGCCATACAGAAGGACAAATAGGGATGAAGCTCAGTGTGTTAGAAGGGATACTGTCTTTCATTATGTGTTATTTAACAAGGTTGTAAAATTCAAACTGAGTCAAAAACTAAAGAAAACAAAGAAAAGCACCAACTTATGTTTTGGGTGCAGAGTCTCATCTTTCTCCTTTATGGTTTCACCTTCAAATAATGCAAACATCCTGTACTGTGTTCTTTCTGCTACACCGCAATAGTGCCAAAACCACATCTGAGGGCCTGTCTAACAGGTGGGGGTTAAATACATACATGCACACGCAGACATACACACATCGACAGCATGTTGTGTGGGCGCTTGTAGCATGCAAAGTGCTGCTTGTGAGTGCAGATGCCAGCTGCATCTGCCATAAAAGAAGTGTCATTAATAATCAGAAGCCACTGAATGAAAAAAAAAATGATTGAGTTTTTTTTTAACACACTTGATGAACTGAAGGTTAGTGGAGCAACATCCAAAGTTTGTTGTTGTTATAAAACTTAGGAGACAAAAGGTTAAAAGGTAAACCACAAGAGGTGAATACTTGCCCAAATATGCTGCAGGGGTCCAACACACCAGGAATGATCAAGAGTTGAGGAGGGCAGGAGAAGAGGAGGAGGTAGGAGGATAAAAAGATAAGGAGAAGGGAAACAGGAACAGAACAAAAGAGGAGGGAAAAGGAAAAAAGCCAACAGGGTTACACAATATTTTATTCAAACACTGAATAAGAATATTGTACAGAAAAATATGACACACTTAAAGGAGATACAAGGGATTTTCACACAATTAAGGGTGAGTTTTATGTATCAGTATGTGTGAAATAACCCTCAAGATGTTTGATCCAACATTGCCACACTTAAGATTTTCATTAAAAGGAAAAAAAAAAAGAAATAATGATATAAGATATGATGTCAAAGTAACCATACTATAGAGAAAACTACATTTGGTTGTGTTTATTTACTGTCAAAGTTCTTTTATTTTCTTTTTGATAAACCGAAGGATGAATGAAAATTTTCAGATTTGGTTTTTCTTTCTTTTTTATCCCTCACAACATTACGGCACCTTTCACCATACTGGATGCTGGAAGACACTCAAAAACACCACCAAGGAGAGTTTCAAAATGTTCTCTGTTCACAACTGAAATGTATGTAATAAAGGTGATGAAATGCTCAGTGTGATGGATTACCAAAGTCAAGCATGCTTTAAGTCTCTGCCAGTAGTTTCTAAAAGCATATTAGGAGGGAGAGAGAGAGAGAGAGACAGAGAGACAGAGAGACAGAGAGACAGAGAGACAGAGAGACAGAGAGACAGAGAGACAGAAAGAAAGAAAGAAAGAAAGAAAGAAAGAAAGAAAGAAAGAAAGGCTAATCACTGCCTCAAAGGTAGAAATTTACTCCTAAATGTATCACATACTTGGAAAATGCCAGGTAATAATTTTTCAGTTTATTTAATACATTCAATCATTACATGGCTTGTTTAAGCTGATTTGTTCTGCATTCACAAAATCCACAAATGTCTTTAAAAGCCTGGTGTCGACTACCGAGTGCAGCCAGGCAGGCAGCTAACAGACAGACTCTAATCAAGGACGGCTCCATCTTAACTGCAGCGAACACACTATAAAACTGCCCTTTGAGTAACACTATGAGTCAATGACATCTTTTACTAGTGGGAACAGACAGGGCTCAAAAGAGACATGAGACGGCAATGTCACACATATGGAACCTCTGATCCAGTGTATAATATCTCATAGAGCCATGTACAGAAACACACATGCACACACTCGCAAAGTAAAGTACTAAACTGTATATGAATTGATGAGTATTGTATGTGTGAAAGAGGACACTGGAGCCACTCGTCCCGCTGTCTGGCCAGACATGCTTTGAACAACACCACAACTGAGGGTGGATGTTGCCCCAACGACAGAAGTGGCGAGGATATGCAGGGGTGGTGTAGATTGTTTACAGTGTGTATGTATATAAGTGGGGTGCTGTAACTGATGGATATGAACCATAAGCTGAGGTACAAGCATTTGTGAACCGTACA
The DNA here is from genome assembly GCA_020466265.1 of Siphamia tubifer. Taxonomy (NCBI): domain Eukaryota; kingdom Metazoa; phylum Chordata; class Actinopteri; order Kurtiformes; family Apogonidae; genus Siphamia; species Siphamia tubifer. The sequence goes on along the minus strand of CM035794.1, from coordinate 31,180,259 downwards.
TGGAGAACATTAACATCCATTTTCCACCAGGCAGTATTTATCTACTGTCTGTGTAAATGAAAGGTACATGTTACTGAGCAGGAAAACTGAGAAGCACACAGGAGAATGAAGCGAGTTAAGATAGCACTTACATTTCGCTTGGGTGATTGTGTCGCCAATTGTGGCCCGGATATAATGCATGCTGTACTCAGGAAGGACCAGAGCTAGGCTGAGAGAATAGACATGCACAATATTACACCAAAATCTGCATTCGTAGCATTGTAAAAATCACAAAAATAGTAGAAATCTATACAACTTTGTATTGAAATATTTAAATATTGTAACTTCTTTTGCACAGGATCTTGCTCAACCAAATGCTTAAAGGTCAAATTCTATCATTATTTCATTTATATTGCTGTGGTCACAACTATGTTTGAATGCATTGTGCATCACTTCTGTGAAAAATTAGGTTATAGTCGTCTTGTTTCCAGCTGTTTTCTGTGAGCTAGAACAGGGGCTATGGTTGAAAGACTGGCTTTTCTGGTGTTCCTCGTTAATATTTGTGACGCATTAATAAGGCACCTCTGCTTGGTTCCTAAACAAGAAAAAAAAACCAGGAAAGGGCGAGCCCCCAGTGGAGTGGTGCCAGCCCGCAGTAGCGTTTATATGACTTTTTCTGCTGTTTCACAGCTTCACAGAATGTTTGTGGATTAGGGTCTGTGTCCACAGGATGTGTTTTTAGCATCAAGAGCACCAAGCGCCTTCAGCACTAAAAAAACAAAACCATTTTTTGACCACTGCAATTTGGAAACAGTTCAACTTTTAGAACAGTGGTGCGCTCGTCATTGTCACAATCAAAAGCTATTGACCAATCAGAAGCAAGGAGGAGGCGGGACAACCACAGTAAACATCTATGAATGGTGGCGTATTTGGACCTGCTTGAGCAGTTGATATTAGCGGTTTCAGACAACCCCGTTATTTACAACCTGTCACTGAAGGGGTATAATGACTCGGGGTTAAAAGTGATGTCATGGAGAGATGTTGGGGTGTCAGTTGAGCTGCCGGGTACGTATATTTACTTTTTTTTTTTTTTTTTTTTTTTTTAATATATAAAAATTGTTTTGTATGCTGATAACAAGGGAAGGTGTTAATGTTTACACATACAGTGGATCTAACACAGAACTGTGTGACATTTGTGTAACTAGCCTGTAGGCGGAGATGAGCGCTGTGGGCGATACCATACAGAAGTCTTACGACCAAGTGACGTAGCTAGGTTTTGCCTGTTCTGAGTCACTCATATGTTTGTGTCTCTATGGTGGGTTGACAAGTGCACCCATGTGGGTAGAGTTTCACTTTTTGGAGTACTGCGTGCATATAGAACTTGTTGTGAACTACCACATTGTAAAAGGAGTTGCACAAAGTGGTTTTCAGTGGAAGGAGCCCTTTAAAAAAACATGAGTTTGATTAATTATATTCTTCAAGACATATTTCCATGGTTATTGGCCCTTATTGACTTAACTCTAAATTGTATCTGGATTATGTCTGGTCTATTTCCAGTTCAGTCCAGTCAAGCTAGAAAAACAAACAATACACAGAAGATATTTACCTGTAATCTGTTGACTTTACTGGTCCATATGTATAGGTCCTCTGACTTACATCAATGTAGCGCTTTAAAGACAAGTGATTAGTCAAAAAACATGTCAACTCTTATTCACCTTAGTCCTTTAAAATATAAAGTTACCTCATCTTGAGATTTCACCAGTGTACGCATTGTGTAATTCCCCGTTTCACCATCAATCATTTCTCTTCTCATCTATCAACCAAGCAATCATAAAAAGAGAGATAAATCTTATTATCATTATATACTGTTACAAACTACAATGTTATCAAGTATGTTTATGCTGATGAAATCATAGAGGATGGAGTAATCTGTTTTCCAAACCTCAACTTTGAGGTCATTTTCCATCTCGGCATCAAGGAAGTCCAATGTTACAGGTTCATGAAACTTGGCAGTCTGCATGGGAATGTAATCAATTAGTCTGTAATCAATATAATTATTTTAAATTCTAAGCCTTTGATGAGAATGAAGGAATAATTGAGCAATAAACAAAAACAGCAGTAATTCATTTTCTGTTTCCAAAACTTCATACTTTCACAATTTTGTACCTTTCCACAAGGCAGCGGTTATACACTAATTTATCATGTTATTGTCATAATCTATGGTGAATCAATGTATGTAAATTTCATAAGACCAGACAGACACTTTAAAGTAGTTGTATGTCGTATTCATATTACAAACTATCACACAGCAGGGACGAGTCACGTGTCAGAACACACTCATAGTTACTCCAACCACCAATGAATTAATGTCTCCACAGACGGTATCACTCACTTAAAATTGCCCCCGGGTGAAAAAATAAAGCCTTTTGAATTTAATGGAATAAAGTATAAAGCTCATTGTTTAACGCTTCACACATCTGTACAACGGTATTATCAAGTTTTCGCCTTCAAAAACTCACAGCCGTTTATTTTGACAGTCAATCACAATAACACTTTCTTAAAATCTTCATGGTGACTGTTTGCTGATAGTTTACATTCTAGCTCTTTTAACTTAGCTCTGTTTTCAAACAGGAAGCAGTCACAGTAAAACCACAAATCACATCAGTTATCCATATGGCTTATGTTGTCAATAGCTGCACTAAAGATCCATTTTGTGTTGAACGGTCACAGTTTAGTCTGTCGATGAAAAGATGGTGAACTTAGTTATCATAGTAATATAACTGCTAGACACTTTGTCTTTGTTTGACCATCATTTAAGACATCTTCTCCATTTTACCCCGTTTTAAGCCTTTTGTATCACTAATTTTTTTTATTAAACTGTTTTAATATCAGAAATGTGTATGTCAGCAATCCTGCTGTAGGAAGTTTAGTTCTCAATTTTGTATTGTACAAAATCTATCTTGTGTATTGGTGAGAAAGGACCAATCTGTATTGTCTGTGGAGTCACAGACATACTGCAGTGAGATTTAATTGCAATTTTCATATGAATGGATGAGAATAGTGACTTGTTATGTGAATAAACATGTGAACCATGGAAAATCCTAGTAAAATGAATAGGGGGAAAAAACATTGTGTGTTTAATTTATTCTTTTTATGTATTTTATATTCTATTATATTTGTATTTTTTGTCTCTTTGTTAAGTACCTTGTGACCTCCTTCATCTGAGAAAAGTGTTATATAAAGAAACTTTACTTACTCTTTATGAGTCTCATAATGATATTTATTCATGTAGAAAAATGTCAGGATCTACCTCCACACTTAATTTAGAAGCAGTGGTGTCTAGTGCTGAAAACAATAGTGCGTCTAGCTTTTATCACTTTACTTGACTTTAAAACTCCACCTGATGTTTTAGTCAAAGGCTTCATGATATTAGACAGATTTCTACCATCCAATACAGTATATATGCATGTTTGTTATAACTTCAGAGCTCTTTATTGTCAACTCTCCCATGACACATTTAGGTCATGTTTAATGTTTTAAGTAGAAATACTACATGTAGCCTCTTTAAGAAATCAGTAGGTGGTCAATACACACACACATGGTTTATACAAGTATTACCAGGTCAAGTTTAATTCAGGAATATTTATTGGAGAAGTACTGTTTCATAAGTGACATCACTTTTAAAAGATGACACCAAATGACACGACTGTCACTGAAAAAGAACTAGTGTTTGCATACCAGTGGTTGGAGATTTGGATGGAGCAGCACATATCCATTGGGATCAATGGCAAAGTAGTAGCCATTTGGTCCAAACTACAGGCAAAGAGAAACACAGACGCATGAGACATACATAAATATGCATGATCTGTTGTGTATGTGTCATGTAAATGAGTGTACTTACAGTAAAGCGTGGGGTCAGTCTCTTGATATCTTCCAGGGAAACATCAACAGCCATAACACCCAAGATGAGCTGGTTTTGAGATTTCTAAAAAAAACAAAAACACCACAGAAAAGGTCAGGGTCGCTGTAAGATCACTCTCTGTTCAAGACCCACTTATGAGTCTTGTTGTTCTTTCTGGATGAGTCAAGTCCCACTGTGCATTCTGAATGATTTCAAGGAAATGGGGTACATTTGAAATCTGGGCAGTCTCATTCCCCAAAGCTTTACATGCCGCCATGACTCACTGACAAGGCATTTCCAGTCTAGTTTCAGTCATAGCAGAGGTAACCCCAAGTCCTCTGAGGTAGACATGAAAACTCATCTTGAACCACTTAGCTACTGGATCATTTGTCTTTCTGATTTGTAGGTTTGATCTCTTTTTTGATTTTTGCTTTGACATCCTAGATTCTCTTCCTGTGGAAGCACATGGGAGGTTTGCAAGGGACCTCAGCGTCAACAAAGGATATAACAAATTGCCACAACAAAGCAGGGGTTTAAAGTAAAGGATGAGATGATAATTGGGAGTATTCATGTTGTATGTTTATTTTTTGGTCTGGTACAGATTATGGCGTGTCGCAAAAGTGCTGACTTAAAATCTCCCATGTGGTCAAAGTGTCAGACATACAGTAAATTTAGTCAGCTAGCAACTAGCAGCTAGCAAGACATACATGAACGATGTTCACAAATTGAATGAATATCAATAAACAACGCAGGAAAAAAGGATTTTAACATAACAGTAGTTTGACAGTGCACTGGAAAAGTCCAAACCAATCATACCTTGGAGCCTGTGCTGATTTTGGTCTTGTTAAAGACAGGCAGAGTTCCAGTGATCACCAGGCCAAGCTCCTGAGAAAACATTCACAGTTCATGTGATATTCAATTAAACAAGTTCACACATGATGATTCACATGCTCCAAAAAAACTTTTAACACTGGAGCATCACGAATAACATAAAGATCTTGTGTCACTGGATGCTATACCCCCACAGCTTCATAGATGTTTCCACTAACAAAAGGCAGAAGCATTTTTGGTGCTGAACAAGTCCAAACAGCCACAAATGATGACAGTGTCTTATCAGCAATAACTTGGCTCAGTATAGCAGACGGCTTCCTTATCTAGAGTCACCTAAATGTTGACATAAGCTGAAACATGACACAAATTAACTCCATAAATAATTGTGTCAATGATATTTATCAGTAAAATTGCAAATGTGACAGAAGTTAAAGGTGACATTACTGTGATGATAAACACATGTCTAAGATTCTTCATTTGACAGCAAACAGAGCAGTCTCTAAATTATGGATTGCACATCTATAGATTTACACAGTACAATTACTGAGAAGCACCTATTCATAAGTGTCTTCTTTCTTTAAAACAACAATTGTGAAAGCACATTATGAGTTTTGCTGCGTTTCAGATGTGGCAGTAACATACCAGTGCATCCAGGTAGACATTAGTCCATTGAACCTGCTTGGCTCTTTTGTCAGCCTTGACCATAGGCCTCCCTAAAACATCCAGATATTCCTGGAGACAAAGAATTCACATTCATTTTTGCAGCATGCACATTGACAACTCAACCACAAGATGGCACAACTCACAAATGGGTCAGCAGTTTGAGGGGAGAGCTATAATGAATGCCAGGTAGTGACAGAAAATACAAATGTGTGTATACCTGAGTATTGAGTCTGATGGCACCTATAGATGGGATCTCATAGTAGTACCCTTGGACAGAAGGGGGAAAAAAGATGTCAAAGTACCTGGTGATCCTTGTAAACAGTTTCACATATCCGCACTGCCAGATAAACCATTCAAGTGGATGTATTAACTTTTATGCAATTTGATTAATAATATTAAAACTATGAAAACAGTTTTCTGGTAATGATAACCTCCTTAAAGATGGCCTGTGGGGCATGTGATAGTGTACCATAGTATGTATTCATTAAAACAGTAATATAATAATAAGCAATATAACACATACAGAAAGAGTTTGGTATTTGTACAAAAGTAGTAAAATAAAAAGAGTAATATAACAACAGTCCAAAGTACATTTTCACAACAATATTTCACCTTATTAAAATTAAATGCACATATACCTTTATTAGCACAGGCCATCCACTGTATTGGTCCTTTGTCATAATTGTGTTGACCTACTGAAAATGTAAAGATGCGTACCTGTGAAGTGAAAATATGTGAATCACTTAATCCATTAGAAAACAGACTTGTGTATTCTACTACAGTGTTTCCATTCCTACCTCTTGTTTGGGGTTATACGTTTCAAAGATCTCTTCTGCTCTCTCCTCTCCTCCATCAGTAAAAAGCATGATTATCTTGTTACAATTGGCTCTTGACACATTCACCTGTAGGATATAAATAACGTGATATTTAAATCATTTGTATTGAAAAATAAATAATTCTCTATCATATAAATGTAGTTGCAGTCATGATACAATTCTGTTGTAATTCCCAAGTCAGTCACAAGAGGTCAATATATGCTAAATTTTTCTTCACTGTCTTATGTTCTACAAGTGCACTTAATGAATGAATATTGAAGATAAGTTAGTCAAAGCTGCCCACAAACATCCCCTAAAGCCTCTAGTGGATGTATATATCAAAAACTGTTACTAACCCTCTTGTTTATCAAAATATACAAAGACTCCTACACCGTTAAGTTGTGGATACACAGATACTGCAGTAATGTCCATTTATACATTAGTTTACCTGTGAAAGCTGCTTGAAAGCCAGGTTAAATCCCCTTTTGTAGTCGGTGATACCCTTAGCGGTGATGCCCTGCACTGCATCTTTCAGAATCCTCTTGTTGCGAACATTGGCCTGCACCAGGTTTGCAAAGCATGCTGCATCCAGGGCCTTTTCATTGAACTGGAAGGAAGAGGGAAGGAGGGATAACGGGAAATGCAGGGAAGGCACTTACACATATTTTGTATTAAATATGTGGGTAATTTCCCTTCGTTGCAGCATCATGCAGTGCACTTAAATATAACAAAATACATACTGACACCAGTTGAACAGCATATGTCATTTTAAAAGTGAATACAACAACGCTACTTTAATAACACATAAAAACACAAAATCTGCACAGACCGAAGGGAGCTTTAAGGACAGAAGGAATGATTGGTTGGAGAATAGGTAGGGTGTAAAAAGTAGCATATACAGGCAAAAAGGAAAAAAAAACACCTTGATTAAACATTATGCCATTGAGATGCAGTGTAGGTAATTCAATCACAATTAACATGATCTTATGTTCAAGTGTCTTCAGATAAATATTGGTGAATATCCAAGGTGGATGACAGATGGAACACAAATATATATGTTTATACCCTATTTGTCTGTGTGTGTGTGTGTGTGTGTGTGTGTGTGTGTGTGTGTGTGTGTGTGTGTGTGTATACTGTATACACACAGATAGGCGCACAAACACACAATCTATGAAGGTCTGGGACATGGCTCATTAATACTCAACATCTGTTTTGGTTTCAACTACATCCCTCCAGCTTACAAACACACTTCTAAAAACAGTCAAACATGCATTTCAGTACCTACAAATTGTACCCATATAGACAGTAATCTGAAACTCTTCATTAACATTTGGTCAAAATTTATGTTTGGTTATAAGAGTTGATTTTATTTTCCGTTTGGGGTCACCCTTATCCATCTAAAAGTCTAGGTGGAAAATAACCTTGGTTTCTACAATACAGTGACAAGGGCCATACTGTAAGAGACATCCTATAGGACTGGTAATTAATGTTAACTAACACTCACCATATTCAAGTTAGTTATCAAATCTGCAGTTAGTGCAAGAGATAGAGAGTAAAAGAAGCTCACATTCTATTATAGTTGCACTGCATCAATTACAAAAATAACAATAGTATCAAGTTTGTTATTTCAATTCACCATAAATAATCTAATAACTGCTATACAAGCATCACAGGGCTGGGAAGAGGCTTTTATGTTTATTTTGAAAGGTGAACATAGCCTTCAAAATACTTCTGAAAGGTCTACAAACCAAGCTACGTGGCATCAATATACTTATTACATCACAGCCATATTTCATTAACTTCAAAAGCCCTTTCACTTAGCTGATTTGAAAGCTCCAAACAAAAACATAAACCACATCTTTATTAAGGGAAGTAGAAGAAAATGTAATTAATGGTTCATTTGGAAAGCAAACTGAAAAAGTAATTTATGTTCAAGTCCATTAGAATGGTGGAGAGAGAGCTGAAAAATGAAGGCAACAAAGAATAACAGAGGATATTTCAGACGGAGCATAGGAGCCACCTGAAGACCTACGGTACTGTGCCAAAAATACAAGAAAATAAAAGAATGTAAAAGAAAACAAAAGAAAAGGTATTTTCATTGCATACATAGGAAAATAACTATACTGAAGACAAAAATTATAACATCATCCTGAGATGTAGCAATGCATTTTGTCCTCTGTAGTGGACAAGAGTTTCACAGCTTTATTTCAAAAATTAAAATAAAAATGTACACTGAAAACGACATCATATATTAAAAAAAAAAAAAAAAATTATGTGAAAAACATGTTCCATCATGCGGTTTCCAATAAAGGCAATTATTTAATGTAAAATTGCTAAAATATTTTACTTACTGGGTCACAGGAGGATATAACTTTTAATACCAGTTTGTTTGTGTGTGTGAGAGAATCAGTTTTCACCTTGGTCTTAATTCTTGCATGAGACTATGACAGTTAATTTATTTTTTAATTGCTTTCAATTTTCAGTGTTGTGTCTGGGGACTCCAGAATTCCATCAATTACTGTAGGTTTGATATAACAACATAAAAAATCCTTCACAATGTTAACATATTAGGAATCTTGTCTCGTCGTCTGAACACGCTTTATACTGACTCGTGTCACAGGGGGCATAATCCAGGCGGGGTACACCTTGTATGAGTCTCCAGTTCATCTCAGGGCTGAACATATATAGACAAACAATCACTCTCACACCTATGAACAATTTAGATTAACCAATTAACCTATCAGTGCATGTGTTTGGATGGTGGGAGGAAACTGGAGACACAGAAAGGTCTGGTGCCGCACTAAGTTAAGAATATTTCTTGCAAATGCAACCCATTCTAATATTTAGCCTTATTTAACCATTGGGTCTGGTTATGGTAATTATTCAATATGGCCAGTGATATATATGTATAAAGTTCTGGAGAAGAGGAATGGAATAGAAGTAGCAGCACAGTATCAAAAAACTGACTTGAGTAGAAGTTAAAGTGTTCTTCAAACACCTTACTTAAGTGGAAGTACTAAAGTATTCAAAATGTTTTATAGTGATGTATTGCAAATAAAAGCATTTAATAAAATACTGCTCAAGTACTTAAAGTTAAAGTTCAAGTATATTAAACGAAAGCAATCAAAAGTCTGAATACCATAATGTTTATAATCTCAAACATTAAAATGAATACAGGAAAACACAACTTGTATGTGTCATACTGAGAGGTATTCTAAGTAGCTGGTTAAATGGTAAACCTTAGTTTATTCACATTTAACAGTGAATTTTTAAAGGTCAGTATTTCACATTCTTTTGTGAGTCAGAGTAGATGCTTCAGTGGATCAGTTGTCTTTTGTTCCCATGAAGGAAAATTACTCTAAATAAGGCCGGGGGGTGGGGTGGGGTGTGTGTGTGTGTGTGTGTGTGTGTGGGGGGGGGGGCACAATCATTTGAAACAGATTATATTTATGTTGAGGTTGTGGACGTTGATGGTGTCATTCTTGGGTGATTGTCTACCATGTGGTGCATGCTGACACTAAGCATACCAGTGAGTGAGCATGTGACCTTCTGATATAGGCCTACCTGGTCTTCTTATATTGACCTACATGGCTAGGGTGCAGATAGGGTGGGGGGATGGGGGACACCCCCCCCCTACGATTCAGACTGATCTTGATCCACCCCCCCACACACACACTTCCAGAGCTAAAAAAAAAAACTCCATCTGCTGTCTTTGCATAAGGCAAAATCACTGGAAAAACTGAGTCATCACTATAGTTACCAATAAGTTGGAGCATGAGACACACACATTTCAAGGACTTCATGATTACTCTCCACACATGATCACCCATCACTCTGGAACAGGATCACTTTGGATTCATTAGACCACATGACCTGTTTCCATTCAAACAGTCCAATCTTAATATTTACGAAGAGAAGCTACTCACTGCATCAGTTAAGATTAAATAACTTGTTGCAGCTGAAACACATTCACTGCAGTGATTATCCAATGGAAGACTCTTACCTATATGCTGGGTTAAACCCAGGTGGGGACTTCTGCTTTTGGTAGTATATGCCTATTAAACACCCAGGGGTCAATAGTATGGTCAGACATGGACACAATGGTAAAAAGTGGATCTGTTATTTTATATAGCTGACACCCAGGTGGGTGTAAGTAGCCACAAGGGCTACTCTTCTGTGGGTGGAAATGGCACTGATCGCTACTGACATATGGGTGCAAATACCATCTGCCAAAATTGTTGAAAACTACCAAAAAGCAATGGTGATTCATGCCTACTTTGCAGCTGAAAAGTGACTTTGTAAAGTGACTTTTAGTTAAAAGAAGAGGGCATTTATCTGCAGGATTCATCATGCAATACATTACACAGAATGCACAAAAGAATAGAGAAAAATAAGACAGAACAACAAGACCAGATCAGAGGTGGGAGAAACAACCACGTCTTAACCTGGATGGTATTTGAATGATTTACATACACAAGTGCTAGGGAGCAAACCTTTGACACTTCCATTCAGCTGGTCATTTTGTGGAGCAAGGACAACTGTGTGACTGAGTAAAGGGGAGAAACTATTATGAAAATGTCTTATTTATGCATCCTAGGACCTTAATGGGTCTCTTCACATGATCAGTCTACTTTCTTAGCACTTTTTTTTTTTATGTTACAAACAATAGGACATTTTAGCAGTTTTATTCACCTTCTTTATGGAGTAACATGTGAACAAGACTTTCATTGGTTGATTGCCTAGTGACATCATGAAGACACATTTTTCAGCTACATCTATATTGGCTCAAAACCACATTTGAGTGTTGTGCTTCATATACAAGACTGTAATTCCTGTGTAATTTCCTCCAATATGCTCTTGAGACTGCTCACAATTTCATCCAATAGGGGGAAACAAATCTTCTGACTATTTAAAACATTTTCTTCCACAACCAATATTACAAAGATGTGCGATTCTGTCTCAGTTACCATAGCTATGGAGCTTTAAATGATGATGGATGAATATTTTCTCAATACCAATGTCAGTAAATCCTTCCATGCTTGAGACTACCATACACAATTTAAACTGGCCAGGCAGGGGTTGTTCTATTACATGTCACTGATTTAAAGTGTGGGTTATAATTTCAGCATCTATTAATTTGTCAAACTTATCTTGAGGCATTTCATGGTTTGCACATGCGATGTGCATGTGATCATTGTACTAGATACAACTTGATAGACTGGAGACATTTGTCTAATACATGAGACACCCGATGCACATTTGTGTCCAAACAGTATATTTGTACATGCAGATAGTGAAGTGAAATAAGCATAGAAGCATATCTGATTCCATACACATATGCAGTAACAATAAAGATCCATCAGTGTGTGGTACAATAACTTACTCAAAAGGTCAGTTCCACATTTAAAACATACATTCAAACTACAACAAAAAGGAACACTTTTATATCCAAATTAATGTGTAGAAAACATGCTAGAAAGTCACCACATACATAGAATCACAATTTTAGGAATATGGTATTATGAGTGGAAAAATGAAAAAAAAAAAAAGTCCCACTCCTCTTTTATACCTCAAAAATCAACAGCTCTGAATACTCACATAAACCACATTGACGTAGTCATCATCAGAGAGGGTCTCCAGCATTGTGCTGACTGACGTTCGGATGAGTTTGAGAGTGAGTCCTGATACGCTGCCACTTCTGCAGTATAGACACAAAAACCACACCTGCATTCATAATATACAGACTGAATACTTTCAGTTATGAACAACGGATACAGAGAAATCACAAAACACATATATTGTTTGTTCAAAATCTTGTATGTTTTTTTTTTAATAAAGGTGCTCCTCTACAGTATAGAGCTGTATACCTTTAAACCCTACATTTTAAAAGTCAATAGAATGGAGAGCTGTAAATTATGAAGCAGTGCAAAACAGACATTTTTTGTTTGTCAATGTCACATAAATGCCGAGGCAAAAATGAGCACAGTTTGGAGGATGCAGCCAGACAGTTAACATCAGGAGCTCCTGGCTATAAAAGAAAACAAAATCTGACTGTAACGATGAATCACAAGGTCATCACTCACGCATCCACCAGGATCAGCATGTCCTTCGGTGAGGCTGCCCCCTGAATATACCTGATGAGTAACAGCAGAAACACACAGGATGTGGACACTGAGCACATATGAGGGACATACAGTATACACACGTTTTAAAAGTTTCAACTGAGTTTCAACTCCAAAATATATGTATTTCTGTATTTCTAACCATTGCTTTATGTGGTAAAAGCCTCTCAATTTTGATTTAACCTTATACAATAGACAAACACAGTGAAATAGAGTACACACAGACATAGAATGTTTTTTTTAACATTTCTTTTAAGAATCAAGAAAAGCCCAACCCTCACAAACTGAAGCACACATAAAACATATTATTTTGCAGCCTCATCATTTGTGTCTGCCTTTTTTTAGTATTTGAATTTGAGGCAAGGAAGCTTTTGTATTTTTAATTACCACTTTCCCCCCCGTTTCTTTAATAAACAAACAGCTGTGTATCTTTGTTCAGAGTTCAAGTGCTTTGTAGCTAGTAGGGGTTTTGAGGCTAATGAAATTTAATAACATAGTTAAAAGACTAACCCTGGCTTCCAGTCAGATTTTAATCAGTTTTAGGAAACTAATGAAGCTTTTGTATTGGTGCCCTTTGATCTGCACTGGTTTAATCATAGTCATGTTCTGATGTTTGTATGAGAGTGTTTTGCTTTGGTCTGAGACTTAGAGTTAATTGTTTCACACAGTGTTTATGTCCTTGAATATTTCCTATTAATGCAATATGCAAATACTTTTTTTTTCAAATTTATATTCAATATCCAGGGTGCGATTTATCAAAAAACCAGAGGGGAGGATGTTGAGGTTTTTTTCACAGAAAAAAGCTTCTGTGGGATGTTATGACCCTCATTTCTAATTGTAAGCATATTACTAAGTGGAGGGATTCAAACTCATTAGTTCTGGGTCAATGTTGGGACTATCCTATTGCGGGACCTCCCCCCGGGTCTGGTTTGTGGGACTCCGCCAGGTGCATTTTCTCTGTAGTGGTGTGCTGTGACTGGCTCTCGGTTGGCCAGAAAGGGTCGGGGGGCGAAGGTGGCTTGCACCTCCAGCAGTGAGCTTTACAGCACCCTTCCGCCTGGACTGTGCCACTTCCCGGACTCATTGCGTTTCCTCTCTACTGGGCTAGAGGCCTCGGAAGCCCGGGACCCTTTCTCCCCCGGTGCACCAAACACTCGGCCGGGGACCGGCCCGCATACAACAGACGCAAGGGGTCAGCTGGGATGTCGCCACCCCACCTGACCCATCTCAAAACACCGGTTGTCTAACGCACACGCGAGTCAGAGGGTCTCCCAGAAACTCCATGGTGGTCGGTGTGCACCAGCTGAGGTGGGATCTGGGGCCCAGGTGCATGTGGACAGCAGAATCAGTGGACTCTCATGCTGATGTTCAAAACCAAAGGGGGGGATGGACTCCCCCATACCCCCTTGGCAAATCGCACCCAGTCAATATCACAGTTTAACTGAATGATAGAAAAAGCGCACTGGATGTCTTTGAATAAAATATCCAAATAATGTGCAGCTGTACTCACCACGGTCGTCTGCGCACATCGTAAAGGTCAATCTTATGGGCTGAATTGCTTAAGTCGATCCAAGGGGATGCTGGGATTTTGCAAAGGTTACCGTGGAAAGAAGAAGAAAAAAAAAAAAGATCAGTGTTGACATTATTTGTAATGTAGTCTTTTGTGATGATGAAAACAGAACATTTTTAAACTATGACAAGATATACCACAGGTCATACGATCAATATTATGATCATCTGAGTACACATGCCAAAATGGAGTGTGTGTATTGTTAAAAAAAACCTTTTAACTCTTATGCAAATCACAACAATATAAAACAGAAGCAACATATATGTGTGACGTCATGAAATGCTGCTCTATTTTTTCACCATCAACGACTACTGGAAGGTCAACAGGTTGTTGGAGGAATTCCCAGCAGCAGTTGTGATGCTCACCTGGGAAGTACCGAGTCAATCCAGTTGCAGAGCCAAACACCTGCCAAAGGAGAGTGGGATCCTCCTCTTTGTTTTTTCGGAAAACTGCGTCCAACGCTGTCGTCCAGTTTAACTCATTCAAAATGATGGTGGCTGTAACACATACATACATTTGTATAGACATATGAAATCATAAAAATCACACCAACAGTAATGTCACAGCTTTAAAAACATTACATAGATATTACAGACACACAAAGAGAATGGGTTATATCAAACTGCAGACACTGATGGTGAAAAACCCGTCTCTCAGATATTGAAAGTGACATCAATCTGGTATTATGAGAACTTTCTTCTTCATAGGGCACAATAAAGTTAGAAGCAGCAGAAAGTGAGCATAGAGAATGGTAAAAACAGAATGATTCAATTTGATATTTCTGGAATAAGACAAAATCATCTTCTGGGTACTCTGGGGGCAGACATACAGTAAACGTTTTGTTTACCTGTTTGTCTGCTGAAGCTCTTACTGGCTTAATGCCCCACCAATCTAGTTTGATCCAAAAAGGCAGCACTCTGTCTGAGAGAGTAGGCTGTATGTCAGACTGATGTTGTGCATGACTCATTCGAATGGGTGTGCTTTTAGATGACCCCATCAGTGTATGTGTGCTTTTGTGAGAGAAACCTGATTAAAGAAACAAAAATAAAAGAATGAACCATCAGGACATTGAGGAAGACAGTAAGATGATGCAGGACTGAAGCAGGATGATACATGACTGACAACATGAAGCTGTCAAATACAACATGATGCACCTGATCCATGTTGTAATGAATACCCTCGAAAGTTGTTTTGTTTTTCCAGATATTGTTCTTTTTATTCCTATTTATACACATCACTAATTACATTTGACTTGATGTAACGATTATATACGTCCTATTTACCCTTTATCTGTCAAAGAATAAATCACATTGTTACAATCATTTCATGAGGAGGTAAAAATATTTTATTCCATTTTTAGTGTTTGGTTTGGTTTTGTTTAGTTATAGTATTTAAGGTCAAGAAAGCATAGATGAGTGAAAATCTTCAGAGACATTTGCCTGGAAACAAAATATAAATAAAAAAGATATACATTTAAAATAAAAGCTTTTTAGATTGCATATCTTGCAAAGCAGGTGTTAAAGGTTTTGTGACATGTTGTTTTCATAGCATTCAAAGTCTTTGACAATGAATTTAAAACGTGTTTCAAAAGTATTCAACCAAAAAACCCCACTCCATAATATTCATTTTTGTGGATTTCTGTGGTCTGAATCCAAGTACTATGCCTGCAACACATGAACACCTCAACAGACCACTTGGGGCGCTTCGCCTGTCAGTCATGTACTCGGCTCCACCCCCAAACTGCTGCGGCCAGCCCCCCCTCCTTCCTGCTGTACAGTATAAGAAATACTGTAACATATGCTGCCTAATAAAGAATGATACAAAGTATAAATAATGATAAACCAAGACTTTAAAACCAGATGTTAACTCATCCTGTCTTGTTACTTTGTTATTTTTAATTCATAGTTTTGTTTTTAATTCATAGTTTCGTCGGATCGTTGGGGGGAAGGGGGGGGTTTGCCGTCTCACCGCGACATTAAAAGTGTATTTATTATTTGTATTTTGACACAACAGTTTGATATTCTAACAAACCAAGACTTTAAAACCAGATGTTAACTCATCATGCCTTGTTAATTTGTTATTATAAGTTTTTAATTCATAGTTTCATCGAAACGTTGGGGGGGGGGGGGGATCTGCCGTCTCACCGCGACATTAAAAGTGTATTTATTATTTGTATTTTGACACAACAGTTTGATATTCTAACAAACCAAGACTTTAAAACCAGGTGTTAACTCATCATGTCTTGTTAATTTGTTATTATAAGTTTTTAATTCATAGTTTCGTCGAAAATG
Organism: Siphamia tubifer; assembly: GCA_020466265.1. Lineage (NCBI taxonomy): Eukaryota > Metazoa > Chordata > Actinopteri > Kurtiformes > Apogonidae > Siphamia > Siphamia tubifer. The sequence goes on along the minus strand of CM035794.1, from coordinate 31,164,087 downwards.
ACCGGAACAATTGTCTTGACTCTCTTGGGTAAATAAGCAGGAACGTTACCTTGGTAGATAAAAGCCAGCCACTGGGAACGTAGTTCTTCAGGGGAGCTTGGTAGGTCAAATAGTGATTGTTGCTGATCTACACAGCCAACAACATGACATTTGAGGTGTGATTTAGGAGCCATTACGACACGAGCAAACCATTCAGCGATGAAAAGGTTGTAAGAGCAGGAGCGCATGTGAACACCGTTTCTATAGTAACGTTGGTGGGGGCGGGGCTGAGCACAGGGGACGGGCAGAAGAGAAGGGGGGGGGGGTCTCCTTATTGCTCTCCCGAGTGTGACGTCGAAAGCGGGAGACAAATCAGAGAGAGCGTTTCATGCTCAGGCCTCCAAGAGCCCCAGACCATAGGAAAACCACTGAACAGTCTAGATTCATGTTGTTTTGGTGTAAATGAGGCCAGACGACCCATATAGTAACATGAAAATATCAAAAATGAGTTTTGGACGTCACAATACCTTTAAAGGTGTCATATTTGGTAAATCTATTTTAATTTATTTGGACCATAACAGCTAATAAACTTAAAATTGTAACCTTCCTGGTGCTGCAAAGCCAACTTTATATTCATCTTGGCATATATCAAGTAAATTCCTACAACCCATTTTACAATTTTTGAAATTTTTTTAATCAGTTATGTCATGACATTTAACACTTAAGATTTCCAACTGAACATTTCTCCAAGTACACCATCATTTTTTTTGTCAGCAGCAGCAGTTGTACTGTAGTACAAACTGAAAATATATCCAAACTTTCAGCCGATTCTTTAAAATGTTCAATTGTGGTGCACTCAAAATCATGTTTCTGGAGTCATTAACCAGAAATAAGGTTGAAGATGGACCTGTGGAGATGAATTAATGAAGAACTCAAACCCAAGCAGAGCATTTACAGTCAGAGAGGAGTAATTCCAGATCTATCAAGTCAAAGTCCTGCAATGTAGTGGTTCAAATCTGTTCATTGAACCAGTATATGATGAACACAATGCTTCATCCAGGTAAATGGGATAATTAGTGGAATCACCTGTGCTCAGTGACCAGGTTTGAACCAATACATGGCAGGACTTTAACTTGATGGACATGGAATCACCCACTTCTGTTTACAGTTTATGTCGACCACAGGGAAATGTTTGAAAAATCATTTAACTAAAAACAACTCAAATTAGAAAAAAAAAAAAAAAATAAATCACTCTTTTAAATAAATGGTAACCGCATAAAACTTTAACTGTACATTGATGGCTAGAGGTGAACTTTTATAGAAATATAAAGGTAATACAGTTTATGTTTTATATCATGTAGACCTACCACCTAATAAACAAGTATTCAGAGAATGCCTAATCTTGCCCCTATTTTGTGCCAATCTCAAATTTCTATGACAACCCATTCTCAAAAACTATTGGTCGTAGGTGATAACACCAATGGTGAGAATTGTTGAAATCTTTATTCTACGTCGTTTGGTACCAATCTGAAAGTTCTGTGATCCTCTGTTTTTGAGTTATAGATGATAATATGATTTTGGCCTTTTAGTTAATTGTGACCTTGACCTTTGACCTTTACTCAAATGGAACATTGCATCTGATGTGCATTAGCTTTATGTATATGTCCATGTAATTGCATGGTGATATCTGAAGTATTCATTGAGTTATAGCATGATATGTCTCTGCGGACACACAGCGACAGAAACACACACACACACACACACACACACACACACACTGATTACAATAATCTCTCCCAACCAATGTTGAGTGAGATTAAAAATGAGATACTGTGTACAGTACAACTAAAACCACAATGAAATATATGCAAATCTTATACATCTCACATGTTAAAAATCAGCTCCATTTTAAGAACAAAATAACCCAAACATGAAGCAGCAACCTTTTGGAAACTGTCTTGGACAATGTAAGCAAAAACTGTCTATAGCGGGGTGGCCAATCCTGGTCCTGAAGGCCTCCATATTTTAGGTATTTCCCTCTTCCATCACACTTGATTCAATTAATGATCAGCTCATCATCAAGCTCTGCAGAAACCTGATAATGTAATGGCTTCCAGGTGTGACAGTAGAGGGAAATATCTAAAACATACAGGATACCAGCCCTCAAGGACCAGGATTGCCAAGGCCTGGTCTATATTTTGGTCCATATTTTCTAACCTTTCTTACAGTATCCTACTTTTAGACACTGCAAAGCATTTCAGAGTAAGTGTACCTTTGACAAATTAAACGATCAAAACTCCACTTTCCACATTCTCTCAATTTCTTCTGTTCACTGCTCTGTTGCTCTCATGACCCTCCTCATTTTCCAGAATATATTTCCATGCTTTGTAGGAAAAACAGCAGAGTTTAGACCAGGTTTCCCTCTGGTATTGTTAAGCATAGCGTGTCTCAATGATAAGTGGTGACAATTTGTTCAGGCCTGATTTCTTTGCTCCCTGAGGATGATCCTTAATGGATTAGTCCTGCTGGTTTCAGTGACATCAGTGACAAGAAGTCACAGGGTAACAAGCCCTCATACAGGAATTGTTGATATTTTAGCCTTGCCTGCATCTCCAGTGAATAGAGGAGTGGTTTCAGGATTTCATTTACCCTACACTTGCCAATGCAGGAAGTCAATAAAGCGACCGGCCCATTAGGTGATTTATGTGTATATGAAGACATTTCAGACATGAGAAGGAGACAAAATAAATTACTGTGGCTGATAGTGTGTGCTTAGTTACTGAACTAATATGTGTGTTTTTATGTCAATGCTTTGTGTAAAATTGACAAACCCATAACTCCTTCTCAGATCTGTATCCTCACTGCTGGCTCACGTCACACAACTGAACAGCGCCCTCCAAATGGACGGTTTAGACACCACTGATGAGTGCTTTTCAATAATATGACAGGCTTGGCAAGGTAGTGTCCTCTAATCTCAAATACTGGAACAAATTACAGTCTCAGTGTAAACAAATCCATCTGTCGGTTGCTGGCTGGAGGTCATCATGAAGAGAGCAAGAAATGAGAAGTAGTGATGCAGGCTTTTCATGCCAAAGAAGAGGCTTGTTTTTTTTTTTTTGGTCTCCAACACATGATTAAATGTTTTATCAGCAACCATTTTGTATTATTTTTGTGCTTGATCTATTGCAACTGTATCATTTGACCTAAAAAGCTAATTTAGATGGTGGATGAGTCATGTATTTTATTTTATTTTTTTCCAAACCTGTCTTGTCCAGCATCCTAACAGCAGGATGGTAGTCTGGCTGTCTGTTGGTGCTGAGCAAATTTGCTTTGCCAAGGGGAACTTTATTACATATATCATATATGAAGCCCGCTTTGATATCCTACTATCTTTTTTATGAGTTTTGTTAAACCAAAAAAAAGGGGGCAAGAACAAGGAAGAAGAAGGTGAAGCCTGACAATTGTATTTTCAAACTCATGCATCTACTTGGACTGCATTTTCAAACAGAAAAAAAGACACGATGCTTAATATTCACTATGAAGCTTGTAGATGCTTACAAAAACACGTCATATGGGACTCTGACAGAGACTGGTAGGCAAGATGGTGGGTGAAGGAGGTGGAGAAGATGGGATAAAAATTGGACTGCGCCATGCCAAGGAGTACCCTGCGGTGTTGCTTGTTGTCTGTAAACTGGTGACTGAAACTGCATTTGGAAGTGTTTGTGGAAGCGAGAAGTAGAAATCATACAAAGCCCAGTAGCTCATACTTCTAACCTGAATGTGACCTTTTTACATGTTCTCCTTCCACTAAAATGGAAACCTCTGCCATGAAGTCCCATCAAAAAAAGTGGTTTCCCTTTAATGTTGGTCATGGTGCATATCATTTAGAAATGAGGAAGCTACAAAATCAGTAAAAAAAAAAAAAAAGAAAAAAGAAAAAATGCCATAAATGCATCACAAAGTACCTTACATATGTGAGCAGAACCCATGGGGATCTGCTATTCTCAGATGTGTTTCCAAGTGATGGACTACTAGTTAAAGGTGTGGTACTAAATATTTTCCTAAAGAATTTTTCACTATATTGCTTAAAATCTCCTTCACACCCTGATTACAACCAACTAATTAAATGTTCAAATACAAAAATGAAAACAATTGGTGCCAGTGGTGCACAGCAAACCTGGCCCCTTGCACACATTTTACCTGATTTGCTCTTTCCCTTATTGCGAATACACATTTTTGGTGACTGTGACCTTTGACCTACACTCACCAAAATTTTATGAGATCTGGAATTGTGGACCACCTTGTACTTTTTCTGAACATTTCATGGAAATTGGTTCAGTAGTTTTTGTGTAAAGTTACTGACAGACAGACAAATAAACCAAACCAAAAACAATACCCATCTTCCATTTCAGGGAGCTGGGTAAAAAGTATAGTCACCTATGACTCTGACTAAAAAAACACCATCCAATCAGTTTGAGTGCCCACTTGAAATGACTGAACAGTGATATGTCTATCAAACTTGACTGCTATTTGTCCCTCCCCCCTCTGTGCGTAGCAATCCTGTATGAATCATGCATTCTCAGAGGGTGGAGTTCTAGTACACGAAACAAACCTAGAGCTTAGCTAGTTATATTAGTAATATTAGGATGTAATATTCACTGGAAAACTGTTTTGTCACTAACATAAACAAGTGGTGCCAGGCAATACAAAGTCCACCCCCTCACACACAGTTGAGCTCATTTAACCCATGCCTTATCAATCTGAAAACACATTAATGGTGACTATAACCTTTGACCTACATCCATCAAAATGTAATGGGGTCTATTCTGGACCACATTGCACCTTTCCTGAACATTTCTAAGAAATCTGTCGATTAGTTTTAGCTTAAAATTGCTGAGAAACAGACGAATCCAAACCAAAACAACCGAAAACAAAACCCCTCACTACTTTCAGGGGGCAGGGTAATCACTAGGAAATGTAATGTTAGCCGGAGCAGCTTGCTCGAACTTAACAAGTGAAAAGTAGCTATTTGCAATTGTTGTTTGCCTAGCTGTAAGCTTAGCATTCTACCAGTATCGTAGAGATGTGACACAGCACTGGCTCATAAGGCGTCATCTTAGCCTGGTTTCTGTTGCACACCAGCCAGTGACCAGTTCATGTCAGCCTGTGGAGGACACATGTCACTGACCATGCTTGATTAATGAAGCAACTTAGGACTTGTCAACACACTATGACATATTTTGTGTTACTTTGCTGCTTTCAAATATATTTTAATATGAGAGTGGTTTCAAGTAAGACAACAGTCTAATTAACTCCAAACCTTCTATGATAGTATGTCCAACAGGATCCAGCATCAGGAATGTAACATTTAGCTTTTTTAACAGGTCTAACTGTGATAGTGTTTTAGCCTTCACAGGAGCATGAAAGCTTGCTCTTGATTGCCAAGCACAAGAAAGACAACAACGATTGAGAAAGTGAGGCCTTGTGTGTTGTTTCTCTTTTCTAAATTACTTACAAGAGACTTACAGTCTCTGTGGTTGTGGTCCCCCGTGTTCAACCCATTTCTTTTATTTTTCTGCGTGTGTTTGTGTGCATGTGTGTGTATGCACATAATGGCTATGTGGTGGTGGGGTGTTCCGATTTTATATGTAAAGCACTTTCTGCCACATTTCATTGTATAAAAACTGCTGTATAAATAAAGATTGACTGTTTGAAAACACACAGTGATGACCTCATTTCAATGATAAAAATTAAAAGTTTTATTGTTCTCGCTGACATCAAGTTTTATGGCAAGAAAGAAACTTAATTTTTATTGAAGGTTCTCAGATGGAATAAGTGCTGGCATGGATGGAAATCCTAATGTGAATCCCAATCAGCTGATTAGAGCATCCTGGGAAGGCGCCCAACTTGTCGCAAGGACACAGGTCGCAGACATAAAGGGGGAAAGCAGGACAGTGCTAAGTAGTAGTGATTTGGAAGGAGAGAAAAGGAGATGAAGATACCTCAGACTTTGGAAGCCAGCACTGCAAATGAATGAGGACACGTATCAAGTGGCACAAGAGTCCAAAAAGAGAAAAAAAAAACAATTTATACATTGAAAGCTTTGCCACAGGGACCGTGACTTCAACACAAACACACTCATACAAGGTGTCACAGTATCTCAGCACATCATGGAGTGTGCATGCATCATGCTGACAGGTGCCACACAGCGTTGATGCAAACGGGCATCAGACGAGCCTCGGATCTTCTGCCAAGGCCGCCACGCTCTCTTCTCATCTCCTCTCATTGCATTCACGCCAATCTGCCTAATGAGGAAGAAGACACGCATACACTGCCATGAAATCCATATTCAATACAGTAGGTGCATGTGATGTGACATAGACACACACACGCACACAGGCATGCCAACTCTCACACCCCAAGTGTTTCGTCCATTCGGTCTAAAACACATTCACACACACAGAGACAAACTCTGAATCATCTCTTATGTGCATGCACGCACACACATAATAAATCCCAGTCTGACCACCCACACTGGATGAGCCGGGAGGATAGCAGGACAATCAGCAGGACTAATGCGGGGGAGAAAGACAGTACCACATTTGTCTCCACACACACTACTATTAATATGCTTAATACAGTAGAGGAAAGAGATGATGGAAGGATTGAAGGAGAAAACTAGAGCTGCAGAAAAAAAAGAAAAGAAATATAAAGGTAAGGAAAAATACAAGTGAAGGGGACATTGATGTTGTGTTGTGAAAACGTCTGCTGCAATTAAAGAGGTGGATGACAGAACTCTCCTTGAGCATCAGTAAAAGCCACAAGGACGCCAGCCTTGTCTAGACAAAGTCCCCTAATCAAGTTACCAGTCCTCCCTCCACACAAGAAGATAGAACACCAGGGCGTGGTGTCTAATTGTGTGTCCCCTTCTGTATACACACACACATACACACACACACACACACCCACACACACACACATTGCTATGGCAACTCTGACAGCCCAGCCGGAGTACCATCAATGTGGCAGCCAGTCCTTGGAGAGAAAGAGGGAGGGGGAGTAAGAAATGGGGTAGGCACCATCATGAGCAAGGCAAGGCTGCTGTGATACCTAGGGCTCCACCGAGACCCCGCCCACTGGCACTTGCCCAAGAGGTCAATCAGAAACCTCATAACACCCACTGAAGACGAGAGATTTAAAAGTTTATTTAGAATAGAATAGAATAGAATAGAATAGAATAGAATAGAATAGAATAGAATAGAATAGAATAGAATAGAATAGAACAGCAGGCTTTAGGAATCTTTCACCTTGACATTTCTTCCTTCTCTTCAGTACAACACAAATGTAAAACTTATAGGAAAATGCCAGTTTTCTGAAGGGACCACCTGAAGGCCTTCGTAATAATGCATAGTATGAGGTCAGGTGTGATGGCAATCAATTTACAGAAATAAAAATAATATCAGTATATAATGACAATGCATATGAAGATTCATCTAAGGCTGGAAGTGCACTTTTGTATGCGAGTGAAATTTAGCTCACAGCACTGAAATAATAAAGATGGATGATTTTTAAACCTATCATGGAAAACCCCATGCAGCCATTTATTCTATGGGAAAAGGAGACCATGTGTCCATTGGTGACCATCCTAATCACACCTGAAATGCTGTACATTATTGATGTACAATACTGTACATTTGCCAGAGCACAACCTTCTGGAACAAATATTGTGACATTTTATATTTTAACTCTTTTTCTTAACCTTTCCAACTCATTTCAATGAGAAGTGGATAGCTAAATACTTGAGGGTAGAGAATGGGGTTTTTTTTGCTGACCACTTCCACAACAAATGTCACACATTTTGTCAGACTGACTCAACCACAAAAGAAGCCATATATTGTTACAGAAACCAAGCAAATGACAGATTAATGAATCATACTGGGAACAGCCCCTACTTCAACACCTCAGCCCCTCTCCCACTTTCATCATTATAACTGCTGCTTGTAAAAATATAACTGAGTGCATTTGGCAATGACAAAAAAGTCTGCACAGTCAAACCCCTCACAGGCAAGTCTGTCATTCTGCACATTCATAGTCCAACTTATGTGGAGTGACTTGCTCTATAAGTGCACAGAAACCATGTGACCACTGCATTTAGCAGACCCACTGTGATGAGTGTTAGAGAAATTTAAATTGAACGTTCAATCAATGCCAAGGGTGGCATTGGTTCAGTGTACAGTACAGAGAATTAATCCAGTTATTTTAATGCCTTCTGAAAGCATCTGACAGTTAGATGAAATATATCAAGTGCTTTTTGTTGAAAGTGTCGCTTTAAGAGGTTAAGGTAAAGTACTTTATTTGTCATTATACACTGTACAACAAAATGTGTCCATTTAACCCATCCTTGATGTCATTGGGGCACCTGTAAGGAGCAGTGGGTAGCTATGGGCGGTGCCCGGGGACCCATCTCCTGCTGTGGAGCCAGGCTAATGATCAAAATCACCTGGCTGGAGGATTTTATCCAAACAAACATGTTTTTGGGTGATGGGGGAAACTGGAGCACCTGGAGGAAACCCATCCAGACACGGGGAGAGAAACATGTAAACTCCACACAGAAAGGCCCACACGGTCTGGGAATCGAACCCGGGTCTTCTTGCTGTGAGGCAAGAGTGCTAACTGCTCAGCCACTGTTTAATGTATAGACATCCTATTTTCATACTGTGCTTGTGCATGTGAATGAATGTTTGCCTACAAGGACATGGCTTGTAGTGGATGTAATGCGTTTGTCAGGGAAATGTCTGCTTCCATATTGTCTCCTACAGTATATGCTTGAATAACAGTCATAATCCAGAAGGTATGTCAAGTGCATCAATTCAAATGTATCCAATGCACTTTCTGTATTTGATCTTCCATGCTTACACTATTGTATTATTGCTGTGCCAAAAAACAACTTGTTTAATAGACATCAGAGTAAAAATGAACAATTCTATTTCATTTATATCTGTGTTGTTATTGATTCAGTTCAAGAATCTGCTAAGTCCATAGATGGATACACCACAAATCATCACTGTGATGATAAAATTCAGTTTACGGTAATGGCACTTGACATTTTACATTGGAAGGTCATGGATAAAATGTATAAAACGCATACTGTCTAAAAGGATTTTAAGCATTGTCCTTTTTTGTACACAGCATTCTTTATTATACCAGATCTAATTAATGTGTAGTTTACCAGTGTAGTTTGACTGCTGACCTTTCCAGTGTACTTTCTGCTTTACGTCCAGGACAGAGGGAAGGACATTTATCCCAGTTAAATTAGAGTCCTGTATGAGATTAACTTTAGATCAGTGTGATGTACAAGAAGTATATTCATATAAATGGTTGGCAGCTGAATAAGGTGAAGGAAGGACAGCATGCAAAGAAAAATAAACAATCACCTAATACAAGACAGCGTGCTGTAAGTGCAGATTTTCAGATTTATTTATGACAACTCTTGAGTCAAAGTCAGCTTTAAGTGGGTGTAACATAACCTGACTTACGTCATCTGGGTGCGTTACACTACAACCATCTGAGTAGCATGAGGATCGAATCTACATTAAAACGAACGAGCCAATCAGTGTCACAGGGTGGGACTACCCTGTGACTGGATGGCGATGTGGCTGGTGTGATGTAAAGCAGAAGTGACGGCAGTGTAGTCTTTTCAGATACACAACAATGGGAGCGTGCGTGAGGTATCCAAGGGTCCAAATAGACTGGACTATTGCCACTGTTTTGTCTACCGCATGTTCATTCCTTAAAAGATGAACAGAGGATGGCTTTGGAAGCGTTTGTTAATGGAAATGATCTATCATCTATCAGATGACTCCACTGGTGGATAAAGAAATAGTACCAGTGCAGAAGCCCATGGTTATTGTGGTACCCCCCTGGTTGTGTTGGTAGAGGACAAAGTCAAAGAGGCTGGGGAACTTGGGCTGACAGTAATGGAACTGGGAGGAAGAAATGACAACCACATTTAAAACTGATGTTACGTAGCAGCTAGTGTTCGGTAGCCCCGAATTATGGCTGAAGGATAAATGGAGACCCATGCTTTCCTACGATATTTACCAGAAGAATTTGGGCTTCATAGCAGATGAGGTTATAAATAAACGTCATGTATAAATGGTAAGTTTAAACCCCTTCTATTGATATGTATATCCAAGATGAAAAATATTTTCACAAATTAAGCGGCTTGACTTCAATGTGAGTGGCTGAAGCAGCACGTCAGTCTAGATGACAGACAGTGGTTACTGTCTAAGAAGGAGACACTGAAATAATGAAACAAGATGCAGAGAACACATTTTTCACCCTTGTTTGAACATTTTTAGAATAATGAAAGAAAACGTTATTTAGACGTATGCGCGCCCCTGCAGTATGCTAAATGCTTTATTGTCTCCCCATGAAATGTAGCTTTCCCATTCACGATACCCTAGCGCCAAGTCAAGGTGAGGACCTGAGGGGATAGAAGAACAGGAAACTGGAATTTAATAAAATATGACTTTCTTTCCTGAAAGGCATCACTTTAAATGGAAGATAATTGAATATGACCTGAATATGAGCTGCATGTGCACCACTGTATTTGATGATCTCTGACAGACAAGCTTATTATTATTATTAACTTATTCACTTTCAATTTAGTTCACAACATGGTGTAAATGTGTCAGTGGGTGACGAAGTGAATACTTTAGTTAACACAAATCTGTGGATTTAATCATTTTAAATAACTAACACAATTTAAGATTGAGGGAAATTTTCATTACTCAAGTCCTGCTCCTATTGGGATTTGTATAATCCAGGCCATGCCTCTTTGACAGATCATGAAAAGACATCTGCTATCTTGTGATCATAGCTAAACCAGCCAGCCTCCTCAGTCCTTGGTACTGGGTCTGAGTAACCAGGGCACAATAATAATGTTATAATGCACTATAAGTGCAGATTCAGTGCTATTATCTGTACTGTCACTTGAGTGGGGGTGTGGTGGTGCCCCCCTTCCTGTCGCCATGTGCCCCACAGGTGCTGTTGCCCTCAGCTTGGTGCCCAGGTCAGAATTTGGTGCTTGGTGAAATCTAATTGGGAAACCCTGACCTAAGCTAATTGACTCCACAAAGGAGGAGTTAAATTCAGATCTGTTTGTCTATCTGTCTGTTTGTCTGTCTTCCTAAAACTTTCAGGAATGATAGATAATGGGTCAAGGAAAAACCCATTAGATTTTGAGCAATGAAGGTCAAAGGTCAAGTTCACACTAAAAGGTCAACAGCTAAAACACATCAGTGGTAATATCTCAGGATTCAGACAAGTTAGAATCTCATCAGATGGGTTAACACCGATGACTCCATGACGTCACGTTTTGATGTTATTTGATGCCATATCAAGCCTTGTTTCAGTTTTTAACTCAACTTAAATTAAGTCAGTTTCATGAGAGATTAAAACCTATATATCTGTTGCATACAGTTTAATCCTTACTGTCCATATTATTAACTTTAAAATGAACAATAGGTTGTGCATTTGTAAATTTTTGAGTTGTCATATTTTGTAAAATGAGGGGATTGTGGACACATTTTTTTGGAGAGCAAATAATACATCCTTCAAGATCCAACATCAACTACTCAATGAGGTGAAATATTCAGAAATGAAAACAGATTTATAGCTCATCATAGAGGTAACATAGCGGTTTCTCTGTCATTGAGATTTTGGATTTCCCTCCATCAATATTTGGACAATCACACAAATTCTGCAATTAAATCTCTCCAAGTTGTGATTTCTAAATGGTCAAAGCTGTTTGTTTTTTTTAAATAAAACTTCTTGAACTGAATTTCAATTACATCTTTACTGCTTCATTTCAAATCCACTGTGGTGGTGTCCAGAGGAAACACTACAAAATGTTTGCCACTATATATGTTCTTGCAGGAGTCACTATCAGAGCAGTAGGAATATATATTTATGTGACACATTCATTTGAGTACTGGACACCCACAGTAGACAGTAGACTATTACTATCTTTGGCAGTGACATTCTGTGCAGTTCTGTCCAGTGAGGTCAGTGGGGCCAGAGATGAATAGGAGGGAAAGTAACAGCTGGTGACTAGGGTAAAGAGGGGGGCTAGAGTGTGCTGGCCATTGGCTTATTGGCATCTGGGCTAAATATAGTCCAGAATGGCCTTGGTGGAACTGCCTTCCATGCAGACAGAGCTGGGAGGCTGAGCTCAACATCATGTGAATGTACTGTAGATACTGGGCATAGTGATGACAGGGTTACATAAAGACAAGCAGGATAAGGGTTGATGACCCATATGTATGACTGTGTTGAAGTGCATGTGTGAGTTTTAACTTACAGCCTTCATATATGTCAGTGGGGATGTGGACAGCTGTGGTGTTGTAAGAAACTAGTCGTTTGAAGTCAGGGTCTATCCGGAAGTCATCCGGAACATAGCGGCCATTCTGGCTGGTTTGATTCAGCTGTACAAAGAGTAAAAAGAAAAAAAAAAACAGCTTTTAATCAGAATGTGTACATGTGTATGACATCAGACTGAAAACAGATATATGCACTTCTACATTACAACAAATGACAAGACGTCAGATTATTTACACAACTGTCACTACTGACAGACGGGCAGAAAAAATGAATTCTGAGATTAGACATTTCAGGCAGTGAAACATAAACCTTGACATCTAGAGTGAAAAGGAAAATAGAGGAGATGGCTGTCAGTTAAATGCAGAGTGACATTAGTGTGCTTTGGGTATGTAGTTCTTTCCCACTGGGACAGGGAAAAGGAATTCGATGCTGATCCATGTTTATCAGAGTAGACAGATTATGTCTGAGGCCAGAGGATACATCCAATATCCAATAGGTATATGTTTGGGTGGTTTGGGTCTCAAAACAGACAGACTTTTACACATGCTTTAAAGATGTCATTCCGCTGAAAACCACTTTTTCCATACTCCTTTTAGAATCTGATGGGTCACCCTGAGTTACCAACATGTGCTGCCTTTGAAAGTGGTTTTTCCACCTCCACTGGCTGCATACCGCATCGACAGAAAACAACAAGTGGAACGAGGGACCAAGGAAAAGCCGGTCCATCTGACGTCAGATGGACTTTAGTGTTAAGAACGTCCCCCATTGCAGTGAATCTGAAGATCTGAAGTAGCATTAGCATCTACAAGAGAAGACGGCGCCGCAGTAGCTGCGGCACAAACTGGAAAAAAATGGCGGATCAAACTGGTTCATGTGCTCTCTGTGGAAATAAAGCCTTGCTTTTTTTCCTGAACGTTTTCAGAACAAGCAACGGCACAAAACCTAGCTGGATGTTAGTCTGGTAAAGATAAACACATACAGAGAGCGAGAGGGGAGGGGGGAGTGTTCCTTCACACATTCTGAGCCAATCAGAGACACCTCGTCACCGCATCATGGACATGTATGAGGAAGTACCGGTAAACTCTGTTGTTCGACCTCAAGTCTTTTTCTACCGTGAAAAAACAGCTTGAAACAAAGCAATCTGGACTTCTTTTTTTTTTTTTTTTTTTTTTTTTTTAAATAGAACCAACACACAATGTATTCAATAGCAATGGAAAACACAGCAATATTAATGAAATAATTATGGAATGACACCTTTAAACAGATTTTGTAAAAAAATAAAAAATAAAAATAAATAAAAATGCAAACAAATGAATGAATGAATAAATACATATTCATATACCCACAGTAGTGTCATATACATATAAAATACAGAAAAAAACCTGGAAATATATGATAATTTCTACCAACCTATCACCAAAAATCTAGGAACTTTTAAACAGAATGCCTGTGGGTCATTTGTGAACTTAAATATAATCAATAAAAATACTGAATTAGAAAATATGAAATTTTAGTTTTACTTACATCATCTTTGGCATTGAAGTAAGCAATTTCACTGACCTGGAAAAAAGAATTCAACAAAATCAATAAAACAATAATGATAAAAAACCCCAAAATGGTTAACATTGTAAACACATACAGTATATACATACATACATACATAGGTTGGTCAGTAAGAAGTGAAAGACTAATGATGACAATCAGTTGTGATGATGAACTTAATCCAGAGACATGAATCATGTGAAGCCTCTACATATCTGTAATGTACACATTTGTAAAACAATCGTGTTTCACAATTTTTCCCCTGCAGCACCATGTTTGTATTTGTCAGAGGATCAGTGAGGTAAATAGTGTTGTTTTGCTCTCGCACTGCTGAGCTTCCTGTCACTACACAGGCTAGCAGGGCGCTAACGAGCTAGCCTTGCTGGTGACATAAGGAAACCCTGGAGCTACAGTGATGGTTCACTGATTCCACCACCTGCCTACTACCTCTGGAGCTGCAACCCAACAGGACAGCAACTCATAGAGACCTTGCTGCCACTGCAACTGTTACACTTAGCTTAAACAGACTGCAGTTAATTCACAACAAGTGATTAAGCTGAGTAAACTGTGCCAAACTGTACCATCTGCTGTCTCCTTTGCTGTTATAACCGATTGTGAATTACTATTCATCAGTAGAAGCTCATGTGTATGAGCAAATAGTAGGCAAATAGAACATATGACAAATGCTTACAAGAACACACAAGAAGCTATGTAATGAAAATGTCCCATGATGCTTTCGGTCAGATCTTGAGCATGCAATATGCACTTCTGAAGATGGCCACACTAAAGTCACACTAACACATGGTTGGTGTGCCATGTACATGACAGACAAAGTGAGAGTGAAAAGACACGTCATGATCATGATGATGAAATGATCAATTATAGAAAGCATGACTACAGCCACATCTATTGGTGTCACGAAACCCGGAGCCCACACCCAGATTAGATGATGTCAATCCTTAGATATTAGGGCAAATACTTGATTGATGATTCTTTTACCCCTACCCTGTTAGTACATAAAAAATACATAGCATTGGAATACAGACATCTGATGTTGTAGATGTCATGTAACTGATGTGTGGAGTGTTAACATTGGCAAAGTCATCATTTTATAATGATCAAACATGTTTAATGATTGTCCAATACATTAACTGATACATTACATGTTCTACCTCACCTTTCTACCTCTATTTATTATTTGTTAAACATTTTATAAAGTTCAATAAATTTTCCTTTAAAAAAAATTTTAAAAAGAGAGAGACTCGTAACATTTGTTATTATTGGGTCATTTTTATCACGTAAATTAAGGGAGCAAAAGCAGTATTGGCTCAAGAAAATCAGCAGTTGGTCATTGTCTAAAGCTGATGGGGAAAAAAAGGATTGGCGCTAAAAAAAATCCATATCAGTCGATCCCTAGATCATTTGCACTAGTCACAGCTTTCATGCTTTTGAAGTCTGTAGTGCAGTTGCTGACCTGATACATTTACTATTCTTCACATTTTAAATGGTCAAAATTAACATTGATTAATAATTCACACAATATGCTTATATGCACTATTTATTTCTGCTTATCATACAAATTATAATGTTTTGCTGTGTATTTTGTATGCAAATAGTCAGGATATATAAGGAAACTTAAACAAAACTAGAAAAATCTATGAAATTTTCCATCCATGGTTACTTCAGTATTGGCTGCAATTTTACTAAGGTTATAATATCTCATGATCAATAAGAAAGAAAGAAAAAGGAACAAATGCTATAAAGAATTAAATTAATTTCAGTCATCTAAGAGACAGACAGGAGCATTAATGTTAAGTATTTAATTTTCATACCACTCTCCTGTGCCTACTATACCCATTTACAGTGATTTGGAGATTTAATTAATTTAGGTAATACAGAACTCCCTATAATATTACCTAAAACCAATTACATTAGCTAACCATGCAGAGCAAACCAATGAAATCAAACTTGGTGAATAACAATTTATTTATATGATAAATTAATTCACCCCTAGAGTTTACCCCTGCATTCCCGTCCCTATTTCTCAGCACATGACAATCTGCAAGAAGTTAAATAATGGAAAAGTTTTAATGGAAGAGAATCATTAAGGCTTGGCAAACAGCAATAGAGCTTTTTCTGTCTAAAAATAAGTTAATCAGCTAAATGGAGACGCTAAATTTCTCCTTAGATTCTCTACCACAAAACATGCATATCATTTGTCATTTATGAAAAGTCTGCCAAGACTAAGATTGTTATTATTGCCAACTGGTGGAAGGAAATTTGCAATTTGCATTCATTATGAATAGGCTAAAACTAAAACACAGCACCATGAGAAGTGAAATGGCAAGAGCTACGTACTTTATACAGCCATTTTTATAGAAACTGCCATTGGTTAATGGGACATCATTGGACCAGCAATCAAGCAAAGTAACTGAAGAAGTAAAATAACA